>CM059972.1:63275916-63542717 GCA_030490835.1 Annona cherimola
CTGCGACTTGGGCGAAGTCGCACCCGAAGTCGACTCCACCTGCGACTTGGGTCGCAACGGTCGGAAAATTTTCGAACGTTGGCGCATTAAATGCACGCCACCTACCTCCAAACGTTCGGATTCCCTCAACAATTATAAAAAGCAATCAATATGAACGATGAGGGTAGCTGAGAAGTCATTAAGTGAGCATAACTTCCATCTTTAAGAGCTTCAAATGATCAAGCCAATTTTTAGAAGAAGAACCTTGCTTCAAACTGTCAAGAGCTGCTTGCTGAATCTCTACTCCTACACTACAAGTTCTTCTTTGCGCCAAATCTGCGTCTACACAACAGTAACATGTAGAAACTTTCTTTTATTCTTATTGTTGTATTGAACTTGTTTTAGCTTGGGTAGCTAAGAACAAGTGTAAGCAAAGTAGTGTGTGATTGGAGTGGAACTCGTCACCTACTTGTGCTGTGTATTGTTGATGCCCCCTAGAGCTAGAATCTAGAAGAGAGTAGTGACTCTAGTTGTATTGGCGGAATACATAGTTGAACCCAAGTCACAAGGGGTGTGAACTTGGAAGAGTGGAATAGGGAGGTTGCCCGAACCACTATAAAATCTTTTGTGTTCTTTTTTTTTCTGCTCTTTACATTATTGCTCTCATTTTGTTTCTTCATAAAGGGGACTAGATTAATCCGGGGTAAAGTTTCTGTTTAAGTTGTAAATTTTTAAATACCCAATTCACCCCTTCCCTCTTGGGTAATTGCCATTAACTCGGGACCAACAAGTGGTATCAGAGCAGGTCTTTGAGTTATACCAAAGAGATCTTTTAATATGGCATCCCAATCGACTTCCGTTCCCGCATTTGTCGAAGGCCAATCTTTTACTAGGCCACCATTGTTTGATGGGAACAATTTCGGCTATTGGAAGCTTCGTATGAAGCAACTCATCATGGCTACAGATATGGATTCTTGGATTGCAATCCAAGACGGTGTAACCTTGCCTATTGATGAAAGAGCTTCCAAATGGACCGATGAGGAAGTGAAAACTGTTAAGAGCAACGCCAAGGCTATGAATTCTTTATTTTGTGTTCTTACCGCTTCCGAATATGATAGAGTATCCTCTTGTTTAACTGCAAAAGAGATATGGGATACACTAACATCTATCTATGAAGGAACCTCTCAAGTCCAAGGGACAGGGAGAAATATTTTGATAGGAGAATTGGAAAGCTTTAGAATGCTAGATACAGAAAATATTTCTGAAATATTTGCTAGATTCTCCAAGATTACTAATGCTTTGAAAGGTCTTGGAAAAGCAATTTCTGAATCGTAGCAAGTCATGAAGATTCTAAGGGCGCTACCCGAATCATGGACTCCGAAAATTACTGCAATAGAAGAAGCAAAGGACTTGAACACATTGAAGCTAGAAACCTTATTAGCTCACTAATGTCACATGAGCTAATCAAGAAAAGAAATGAAGAGCACCACAAAGGAAAAAGAGCAATTGCACTAAAAGTCACCCATAACTCGGATGAATCCACCTCATCATCTCACAATGACGATGAAGACATTGCTCTACTCACACGCAGATTTCGAAAGTTTGTGAGAAATGAAAAGAATTTCAAAGACTTCAAAGAGAGATCATGAAAAGAGAAGAAGAAGGAGGCTACAAAGTGCTATAGATGCGGCGGTATGGGACATATGCAAGCTCAATGTCCTACACCCGAAGAGAAATCAAAGGATCAACAAGAAAGGAGGGAAAGACATGAAAGCAGAAAATTCCAAAGGCCAAAGGAAAGAGGAATGTACGTGAACGAAGAAACTTCATCAACAAGTAGCTCCTCAACCGATGATTTTGAAGCAGCAAATATGCAAGAATATGCTGCATGACGCGGATTGAGCAAGAAGAAGATTTGTTGTGTTTGAACACAACGGAAGTTTTGGAAGAACAAACTACTTCAACAAAGTGTACAAGTAATGAAGAGGTAACTTCCAAACTTTGTCATTCTCAATCTACGTATTCTTCTTTTCAAGAATGTCTCAAATGTGCTGAATTAGAAGAATTACAACATACATATGATTCATTATATGAGAAAATCAAAAAGCTAGGAAATAAGTTATCATTAAAGAGACAACAATGTAACTCCATTATTATTGTAAATGGAAAACTAGCAGAAAAAGCAACAAAACTGAAAGAAGAAAATGATTTGCTTTTGAAAGAAGTAGAGAAATTGAAAAAGGAGAACGAATCCTTAAATGAATCATTAGCTAAATTCTCTAATCCAGGAGAAAATGTGAGAATGTTTCTGAACATGACCTCTCAAACAAATAAAAGAGGTCTTGGATACTCCACATTTGAGCAAAGAGAAAGTGGCAAATCGAATGTGCCAATACTTGGAAAAAATCAAACCAAAATTGCACCTATCTACAAGCCCAAAGGGAAACACACTACGTGGACTAGAAGGCCAATTGTTGAATCAATACATACTTGGAGGCCTACTCCTAGATTACCAATGGCTTGCAATTTTTGCAATAAAATGGGTCATAAAGTCCATAAATGTAATTTTAAGAAACTATATGACCATGGTGCAAAATTAGTTTGGGTTCCAAGAAACACAAGATTTGGGCTTTCAAAGAAAGAACAACAAAGATTAAATCAGTTTACTAACCCAAATGGACCCATAAAATGGGTACCAAAGAGATAAGATTTATTTGTTCATTTTTCAGATATGTTTCAAGGCAAAGGCAAGCAACGTTTGGTTCATGGATAGTGGTTGCTCAAGGCATATGACCGGTGAAAGAAGTTTATTTCATAAACTCAAGCCTTGCAACGATGGAACTGTTGCTTTTGGAAATAATGAGAAAGGTAAAATCAAAGGTAAAGGAAACATTTATAGTATTTCAAATGCCTGTATGGAAGATGTATTATTTGTTGAAGGACTCAAGCATAATTTAATGAGTATTAGCCAATTATGTGACAAAGGGTACAAGGTTATGTTTGAATCATCTATATGTAATGTATTTGATGGAGAACATATCATGTTTAGCGGAAAAAGACATGGAAATGTATATTTGGTTTCACTTGATGAACTAAATGGTCAATGTCTAATGACCATTGACAATGATCCATGGTTTTGGCATAAGAGGCTTGGGCATATAAACATGACAAATATAAAGACACTATGGAAGAAGAGTTTGGTAGAAGGATTGCCTAAATTGAAATATGACAAAGATAAAATTTGCAAGGCAGGTCAATTGTCAAAACAACCTAAAATGCCTTTCTCTACCAAAAAGGAGATTTCCACCACTAGGCCACTTGAATTGCTACACATGGATCTATATGGGTCATCCGACATTCTAACCATTGGTGAAAAGAAATATGTGTTTGTAATAGTTGATGATTTTTTAAGATTCACATGGGTAATTCTCTTAGCTAGCAAAGATGAAGCCTTCTCTATGTTTGCAACTTTTGTAAACTTGGTGCAAAATGAAAAACAATGTACTATTATGACCATTAGAAGTGATCATGGTGGTGAGTTTGAAAATAAACGATTCATAGAATTGTGTAATGAAAAAGGAATTCATCACACATTTTCTGCATCAAGAACACTACAACAAAATGGAGTGGTTGAAAGGAAAAATAGAACTATACAAGAGATTGCTAGAACAATGCTAAATGAGAGTAAATTATCCAAGAAATTTTGGGATGAAGCTGTAAGTACAGCTTGTCATGTGTTGAACCGAGTTACCATTAGAGCAATCTTGAAAAAGACCCCATATGAGCTATGGAAAGGTAGAAAACCAAATATTTCATATTTTCATGCCTTTGATTGCACATGTTATGTTTTGAACAATGGAAAAACCAACTTGGGAAAATTGGATGCTAAAAGTGATGAGGCCATATTTCTTGGTTACTCATCAAATAGCAAAGCATATAGAGTCTTCAATAAAACAAACCAAGTTGTAGAAGAGTCAATACATGTTGTTTTTGATGAATGTAACCCATGCTCCAAAAGAAAAGATGATTTACGTGATGCAGATGATGTCATAAGCAATCTTGAAAAACTGCATTTGGAGAAGCAAGAAGAATCCATGGAAGAAAGGGTAAGTGAAGGAAATAATTCCTATAAACCTCCAACTGATTTAAAGTTCAAAAATGACCATCCAATTGAGCAAGTTATAGGGAATGTTTATGAAGGTGTAAAGACTAGAAGGTCAAAACAAAATGTTTGTGGACAATACGCCTTTGTATCCAAAATTGAACCATCCACTATTGATCAAGCTCTTGATGATGAAAACTGGATCATAGCAATGCAAGAAGAGCTAAATCAATTTGAAAGAAACCAAGTTTGGCATCTTGTTCCAAGGCCAAAAGATTGTACTGTCATTGGCACAAAATGGTGTTGAGATTATTGATCATGTGCTTATCGAATAGAATGGTTAATTTGATTTTGATGATTAACAAATAATTGAAATATCATTAAAAAGGATCTAACACATTTGTCTAAGTGTTCTCAGATATTTTGTCTCTAATTATGTGTATGAAAATGAGAATGTGAAATAATTTAAGTTTCAAGAGTTCTAATTCATGAATTGCAAGTTCAGCAAAGTGAAGTCTCAGCCCAAGTCGACTTCACTTGCGACTTGGGTGAAGTCTCAGACCCAAGTCGACTTCGCCTGCGACTTCGGACAGACAGCAAAGTGAAGTCTCATCCCAAGTCGACTTCGCCTGCGACTTGGGTGAAGTCCCAGACCCAAGTGGACTTCACCTGCAACTTCGAAGGCGAAATTCTGGACAGCAAGTTTTTACAAGGCGAAGTCGCATCCCAAGTCGATTTCACCCATCCGAAGTCGACTCCACTCATCCGAAGTCGACTCCACTTGCGACTTCAACTCGTAACAGTCGAAAATCCGAACGTTGGAGCTCTAGATGCGCGTGAACCTCCACTCCAACGGCTAGAACCTTTTTCCCTCTATATATACCATTGAAGAATGAACGTGGAGAGAAGAGAGAAGGAGAAAAGAAAGAGGAAAACACAAGTTGAGCTTTCATCTTCTTATATTCATGTGTGTTGAAGATATTTGAATAACTATTGAAGCTTCCAAGTGCTACAACTTTCAAGTGCGCTTCCAAGTTTATCATCTACATGACAAGGAGCTTCCGGTGCTTAATCGAATACACATTGTAAAGTGTAATTTCTCTTTTGTTTATTTTATTTTGTGTTGTTGCCTTGAATCGGTGTTGGAGACCGAATTCAAGAAGAAGCAAAACAGGAGGTTGGTTTGAGTTTGTCTCACTAACGGGTTTTGCTTGATTGGTTGGAGTTTGTCTCACCAATCGTTTGGACTTGGTTGGTTGGAGTTGGTCTCACCAACAAGTGATTATTGTATATGCCCCCTAGAGCTAGAATCTAGAAGAGAGTGGGTGCTCTAGATTGTATTGAAGATACAATAGTGGAACCCAAGACACAACGGGTGTGTGCTTGGAAGAGTGGAGTAGGGAAGGTTGCCCGAACCACTATATATCATTGTCTCTTGTTTGGTTTGATTGTTTACATTTTTATATTCCATTTACACCCTCTCATTCTATCTCATATCACGTTTCATCAAGGGGATTGAAATTACAAGGGGTTAAGTTTTAACTTACCAAAGAATTTTTCAAGAACCCAATTCACCCCTCCCCTCTTGGGTTTTGCCATTAAACTCGGGGCCAACAAGTGGTATCAGAGCAGGCCTCTATTTTATTTGAGGAGATCTCTTTTATATTTTTATGGCAACCTACTTAACTTCTGTACCTGCATTTGCCGAAGGCCAATCATTTTTAAGGCCACCTCTATTTGATGGCAATAATTTTAGTTATTGGAAGTTAAGGATGAACAACTCATTATGGAAACTAATATGAATTCTTGGATAGCCATACAAGACGGCATTACATTACCAAATGGGGACAAGGCGTCCACTTGGACTAGAGAAGAAACTATGTCCGTCCAAAGTAATGCCAAAGCTATGAATTTCTTATTTTGTGCATTGACCGCAACAGAATTTGATAGAGTTTCTTCATGCACAATGGCTAAAGAGATATGGGATAAATTGGTATCTATTTATGAGGGTTCCTCCCAAGTAAAGGGAACTAAAAGGAATATCCTTGTTGGTGATTTTGAAAGATTTCAAATGTTAGATGGTGAATCAATTTCAGAAATGTATGCTAGATTTTCTAAAATCACTAACGCTCTTAAAGGCCTAGAAAAGCCAATTTCTGAAAGTGAGCAGGTTATGAAGATACTTAGAGCATTGCCAAACTCATGGAATGAAAAGATCACAGCTATTGAGGAGGCAAAGGACTTAAACAAGCTCAAAGTAAATGACTTGATTAGCTCACTCATGTCTCATGAGCTCATCAAAAACAAGAAAGAGGAATCTCAAAGAAGTAAGAAGTCTATTGCGCTCAAAAGTATGATGAAGAGCTCAAGTGAATCTACATCAAGCTCACACGAATATTCTAGCTCAAAGAAGAAAATGAAGAATAGAAGAAAGAAATTTCCAAAGTGTTATAAATGTGGTGGTCTTGGACATATACAAATCGAATGTACCACCCCGGATGATTTGGAAATTCAAAATAAGAGAAGTTTTTCAAAGAGACAAACTAGAAGAATGCTTAAAAAGAGATATACTACCTCAAGTTCTAGCACCTCATCGAGCGAAGGAGAAGATGCAGTAAATTGGGCAAGAATTTGCTGCATGGCCATTGTAGAAGATGAAAAGAAAACTTGCCAAAATTTTGAAGAAAGTGATGCATCTACGGATATCGAGGTAAACTCATCTGACTCTTATTCATCTTCTAATGATTGTTCTAAATGTAATGAGTTGAATGATTTACAACAAACTTATGACTCATTATTTGATGAATTCAAAAGCCTTGGTACCAAATATGTTCAAAAGAAAAGGAAATTCGATACAACTGCCATTGCAAATGGAAAATTGGCAGAGGAGAATGCATCCTTGCAAAATGATATAAATGCCTTGAAAAATGAAACAGAAACATTGAGAAAGGAGAACCAAAATTTGAAGGATTCATTGGCTAAGTTCTCCAACATGGGAGAAAATGTGCAGAAATTTTTGAGATTGACCACTCAAGTTAATAAGAGAGGTCTTGGATTTGTAAAGCACATCAATGTTAAACCAAATAAAACAAACTCTCCTATTTGGATTAAAGCTTCTAGTACATCAAATGTGAGGGGACATTTTAAGAAGCTTGTTGATAAATCATTGACAAATATACCTACTTGGCAACCAAAGAGTTATCATGGTACTCCAACCTATGCTAGAATCACTTGCCATTATTGTAATAAGCTTGGACACAAAATATATCAATGCAAGGCAAGAAAGATGGTTTACAATGGAGTCAAATTAGTTTGGAAGCCAAAGAGATATATCTAAGGTGGAACCAAGTCTCCTTGAGTTCCTATGCATTATGGTACTAACATTCATGGACCCAAAACACGGGTACCAAAAGGAAAGAAAATATCATCTTTTTGATGCAGGTTATCTAGAGAATGAAGGAGCATGAATTGCAAAAGAAAGGGGGAGTTGAGCAAAATAGCAATGATAAATCAAAGGTAAGTGAAGGTATGTTGCTCTCCTAAAGAAACTGATCAAAGAAAGTGGTACCATAGTCAAAATGATTAATAAAGAAATTATTGCGCTTATTGATCATATGCTCAAAATGAATGATTAGTATGAAAAAAAGGGGGAGAGAAAGTATAGTATGAACCTATTTTTTAAAGCCTCATTTGTACTACCTATTTTATATGCCCCATTGTGCTACCTTTTTGTATAGATTGACAAAAAGGGGGAGAGAGTATGGAAATATCTTAAAGAGAATAATATTGCATATAACTTAGGGGGAGAAGTATTTCCATGAAAAGAATATATATTATTGCGCTTATTGATGAAATTCATGATCTTCATATATACATATTTGTGATTCATTTGAGAAAGGAAGATATTTCAATTAAGTTTTGTCAATCATCAAAAAGGGGGAGATTGTTGAGATTATTGATCATGTGCTTATCGAATAGAATGGTTAATTTGATTTTGATGATTAACAAATAATTGAAATATCATTAAAAAGGATCTAACACATTTGTCTAAGTGTTCTCAGATATTTTGTCTCTAATTATGTGTATGAAAATGAGAATGTGAAATAATTTAAGTTTCAAGAGTTCTAGTTCATGAATTGCAAGTTCAGCAAAGTGAAGTCTCAGCCCAAGTCGACTTCACTTGCGACTTGGGTGAAGTCTCAGACCCAAGTCGACTTCGCCTGCGACTTCGGACAGACAGCAAAGTGAAGTCTCATCCCAAGTCGACTTCGCCTACGACTTGGGTGAAGTCCCAGACCCAAGTGGACTTCAACTGCAACTTCGAAGGCAAAATTCTGGACAGCAAGTTTTTACAAGGCGAAGTCGCATCCCAAGTCGACTTCACCCATCCGAAGTCGACTCCACTCATCCGAAGTCGACTCCACTTGCGACTTCAACTCGTAACGGTCGAAAATCCGAACGTTGGAGCTCTAGATGCGCGTGAACCTCCACTCCAACGGCTAGAACCTTTTTCCCTCTATATATACCATTGAAGAATGAACGTGGAGAGAAGAGAGAAGGAGAAAAGAAAGAGGAAAACACAAGTTGAGCTTTCATCTTCTTATATTCATGTGTGTTGAAGATATTTGAATAACTATTGAAGCTTCCAAGTGCTACAACTTTCAAGTGCGCTTCCAAGTTTATCATCTACATGACAAGGAGCTTCCGGTGCTTAATCGAATACACATTGTAAAGTGTAATTTCTCTTTTGTTTATTTTATTTTGTGTTGTTGCCTTGAATCGGTGTTGGAGACCGAATTCAAGAAGAAGCAAAACAGGGGGTTGGTTTGAGTTTTTCTCACTAACGGGTTTTGCTTGATTGGTTGGAGTTTGTCTCACCAATCGTTTGGACTTGGTTGGTTGGAGTTGGTCTCACCAACAAGTGATTATTGTATATGCCCCCTAGAGCTAGAATCTAGAAGAGAATGGGTGCTCTAGATTGTATTGAAGATACAATAGTGGAACCCAAGACACAACGGGTGTGTGCTTGGAAGAGTGGAGTAGGGAAGGTTGCCCGAACCACTATATATCGTTGTCTCTTGTTTGGTTTGATTGTTTACATTTTTATATTCCATTTACACCCTCTCATTCTATCTCATATCACGTTTCATCAAGGGGATTGAAATTACAAGGGGTTAAGTTTTAACTTACCAAAGAATTTTTCAAGAACTCAATTCACCCCTCCCCTCTTGGGTTTTGCCATTAAACTCGGGGCCAACAAATGGGTCTTTAGGAACAAATTAGATGAAAGTGGACTTGTAGTGAGAAACAAAGCTAGACTTGTGGCAAAGGGATACTCACAAGGAGAAGGAATAGATTTTGAAGAATCCTATGCCCCGGTTGCTAGATTAGAAGCTATTCGTATCTTACTAGCTTTTGCATCTCACATAAACTTTAAATTGTTTCAAATGGATGTTAAAAGTGCATTTTTGAATGGATATATAAATGAAGAGGTGTATGTTGAACAGCCACCTGAATTTGAGGAGAAAGATCAATCTAAATTTGTATACAAATTAACCAAAGCATTATATGGATTAAAACAAGCTCCAAGGGCTTGGTATGAAAGATTAAGCAAATTTCTTATTGATCATGACTTTCAAAAGGGAAAGGTAGACACACTTTGTTTATCAAATATAAAGAAAAAGATAAATTGATTATTCAAATTTATGTTGATGACATTATTTTTTGTGCTACTAATGAGATTCTTTGTCAAGAATTTTCTGAGCTTATGCAGAAAGAATTTGAGATGAGTATGATGAGGGAGCTGAATTTCTTCCTTGGACTACAAATCAAGCAACTAAATGAAGAAATTTTCATCAACCAGTCCAAGTATATCAAAGAAATATTGAAGAAGTTTGGCATGGAAAACAGCAAAGGGGCAAACACGCGTATGAGCTCAACAATTAAAATTAACAAAGATGAGAAAGGAAAAACAATTGATTTAAAATTATATAGAAGCATGATAAGTTCTTTATTATATTTAACTGCTTCTAGGCCTGATATATTGTTTAGTGTATGTATGTGCTCTAGATTTCAATCATGTCCAAAAGAATCACACTTGGTAGCTGTAAAAAGAATTTTCAGATATTTAGTAGATACTACCAACATAGGACTTTGGTATCCAAAGGGTTCTAATTTTGATCTAATCGGCTACTCGGATGCGGATTTTGCTGGTTACAAAGTAGATAGAAAAAGCACTAGTGGAACCGTCAGTTTCTTGGGAACATGTTGGTTTCATGGTTTTCAAGAAAACAAACTAGTGTTGCTCTATCTACGGCGGAAGCCGAATATATTGCCGCTGGGAGCTGTTGTGCCCAATTGCTTTGGATGAAACAACAACTTAGGGACTATGGCATGGGCTTTAAAGATATACTTATTAAATGTGATAATACAAGTGCCATATGTTTAACTAAAAATCCAGTATTGCATTCTAGAACCAAACATATAGACCTTAGACATCATTTTATTAGAGAACATGTAGAAAATCATGATATATGTTTGGAATATGTAAGAACGGAAGATCAAATTGCAGATATATTCACCAAACCTCTTGCAAAAGAATCATTTTATAAAATTAGAAATGATATGGGAATGCTTGAATTAACTTAGCAAAGCACAAACTAAGGGGGAGCAACCCCCCCATTCTCATAAAATCTTACCCACTCTATCTCAATTTTTTGATACATTGACAAAAAGGGGGAGAAGAGATCGGGATTTAAGTCTAAGTGGTTTTAAGAAGAGATCGGAATTGAGTCTAAGTTTTTATGACTGGTTTTAATTTTTTTGTTTGAATATTTTTTATTGTTTGCATGAGTATGTTAAAAATTTCAAAATGCAGAATTGGCATGTTTTTATGTTTTTAAGACATTGAAAGGTATGCACTCAAATCAGTTTTGTTAATCATCAAAAAGGGGGAGATTGTTGGAAATATGTGGAAAATAAGCCAAGTCTATGTTTTGATAATTAACAAATCAATTTGAGTAAGTTTTGGTTACTAACATGTTTGTGGAAATGACTTAAGGTTATAAATTTGAAGAATATGAAGCATGGCAAGTCAAGTCGATTTCCAAGTCAACTCAGGCTTCGACTTAGGCCAAGTCGATTCCCAAGTCGACTCAAGAAGCGACTTCAAGACGTCATTCCCTTCCAGAGTTGAAATCGAGAAGGAGAGCTGCCGAAGTCGCATCCCAAGTCGACTCCGCTTGCGACTTGGGTGAAGTCGCAGACCAAGTGGACTCCAGTAGCAACTTGGAGGCGTCATTTCTGTCCAGAGTTAAAACTGAGAACAAGGGCTACCGAAGTCGCATCCCAAGTCGACTCCGCATGCGACTTGGGTGAAGTCGCAGATCAAGTCGACTCCGACTTCGACTTCAATAAGGAAACATGTAGATCAAGATAACTCAATGATAGATTCAAGAGATTTAAAAGAAAATGAAGATCAAATGAGGATCAAGTGAAGACCAAAGCAAAGCTAAATATTTCTCATGGAGAATCGAGATCATGCATTTGAACCTCTCTTATGCATTCCAATACTCAAAGACACAAGACTCAAGACATGGAGTAAAATGTGCTTTAAGATAGAAGAATTAAATAATCATAAAGAGTCTTAAAGGAAGAACAACCAAACATGAAGAAACTCAAGCAAGCAAAGCATTCCAAGGATTTCAAGTTCATCAAGCAAGCTGTCGAGGTGAAGTCGCACCTGAAGTCGACTCCACCTGTGACTTGGGTCAAGTCGAGGACCAAGTCGACCCAGACTGGAACTTGAAGAAGTTGCGAACAGGAGAAGTCGCACCCGAAGTCGACTCCACCTGCGACTTGGGTCGCAACGGTCGGAAAATTTTCGAACGTTGGCGCATTAAATGCGCGCCACCTACCTCCAAACGTTCGGATTCCCTCAACAATTATAAAAAGCAATCAATATGAACGAGGAGGGTAGCTGAGAAGTCATTAAGTGAGCATAACTTCCATCTTTAAGAGCTTCAAGTGATCAAGCCAATTTTTAGAAGAAGAACCTTGCTTCAAACTGTCAAGAGCTGCTTGCTGAATCTCTACGCCTACACTACAAGTTCTTCTCTGCGCCAAATCTGCGTCTACACAACAGTAACGTGTAGAAACTTTCTTTTATTTTTATTGTTGTATTGAACTTGTTTTAGCTTGGGTAGCTAAGAACAAGTGTAAGCAAAGTAGTGTGTGATTGGAGTGGAACTCGTCACCTACTTGTGCTGTGTATTGTTGATGCCTCCTAGAGCTAGAATCTAGAAGAGAGCGGAGGCTCTGGTTGTATATGCCCCCTAGAGCTAGAATCTAGAAGAGAGTGGAGACTCTAGTTGTATTCGCGGAATACATAGTGGAACCCAAGTCATAAGGGGTGTGAGCTTGGAAGAGTGGAGTAGGGAGGTTGCCCGAACCACTATAAAATCTTTTGTGTTCATTTTTATTTCTGCTCTTTACATTATTGCTCTCATTTTGTTTCTTCATAAAGGGGACTAGATTAATCTGGGGTAAAGTTTCTGTTTAAGTTGTAAATTTTTAAATACCCAATTCACCCCTCCCCTCTTGGGTAATTGCCATTAACTCGGGACCAACATATTCCATGTTATTTCTAAAATTTCACTCATTAAGTTCATTACTTACTGAATTTTTATTATTAGTCTCAAATGACTCCATTCTGAAAATTATTATACCAAATTCATTCCCAAACATCACAAATACATTTCAATCATGTCTAAGATCATTCTAATAAAAATCATAGCTCTCATTAATGATTCTCAATCCTTTTCACTATCGCAGTTCTTGTGGGCTTAACTACACAAGTAGGCCCATTTCTTTTATTCTATCAAATATCTCATTTAAATCGCAGTCATAACCATATATATCTATTCTAAACACACTTTGCATCTCTCCATGCCTAAACACCTTTCAAAATGAATCAAAATCATGCCCTTATTTAGTTCAAAGTCCACAGATGAGCGTCAAGTCTCAAATGTTTATCATTCAATCAAATCAAGGTTTTTAGCATATCCAAAATCATCTAACAAACACGTACAAATCCATCTCGACTTCTATCATGCTATTTTTTCAAAATTTGCCTATCCACTTTCTCAATAACTAGAATTGCACATTTCGCACAACTTATGTAATCTTTCACATATTCAACCCTTATTTCATCAAAATATTACTATTATCTAGCTTCTTAGGTTATATTATACACGTCGTAATCCATTTACATAGTTGTTAACACCCGGGGCATTACAATGTGCGTCTGTTTTGAGAAGTTCAAAGTTCAAGGATCAAGACTGTTTTAATTCGATGATTTTGAAGGTTTTAAAGGAATTAAAACAAGGATCAAAGCAACCTAGAATGTGTTGGAAAAGTTTTGGAGCAAATCAGGATGTTCAAAGCTGTGCATCGAATAGCACACTCCAGAGTGTCTCACGATTTGAACTATGTGGGACCCTAGCTACGCAAATTCTTATGGTTAGCGCTTGGAGTGAGGTCCAGGAGCTAGAGAAAGCGATTAGCACAAGGCGAATGAAGCAATCAAGACAAATCAAGACACCATTGAAGCTTCTAATCAATAAGCTTTCTTTTCTTTCTTTCCTTTTATTTTAATTTCTTGTTTGAGATGGATTCTATATACAATTATTTTGTTTCGGGATTTTATTGCTAAGCCCTTAATCTAGGATTTAGGATGTAATGTGTGTACAATGTATCGAGTACTATGGTTATGATTTATTTACAATGGATATTAGTTAGTAATTTAATATCTTATGTTCTTGATGCTTGCTTGGTGCATGAGCTCATACTATGGCATGATTCCATAGATGATGGAATTGAAAGATGGAAATCTAATATACGATAATCAAGAAATTAAACCTGAAAATCTAAGACTATGAAAATAGGTATGATGACCTTGAAGAATTCTTTGAACTTCCATAGAATTTAATGGATTCTAATTAACTTAATCCTATGAAAATAAGTGGTTAAGAAGATTAGGATATGTCTTGTATGTTTCGAGAGAATATGCAAGGATAAAATATGGATAGTTTTCCTTTAATAATTAATATCCAAATTGAAAAAATTATACTGTGTATCTGTTGCAGATGTTGCATGTGAAACCCTAAAACCCTAGATACTCTTCTCCTGATTTCTACTCTTTACTTTACTCTTCTACACTCTCTATTTTATTTGTTATTCTCTTTTTTATTCCATTACACCCTCTTTTGGTTATTGATTAAAGTATTTAAAAAGCAACATTTCAAGTCTTGAATTCACTATGGGATCGATATTTTATACAATATAATCTACAACCCATGCACTTGCGAAAACATTAATAACAAGTATTTTGGTACCTTTGCCGAGGAATTCGATGATATCTAGGACTTTATATTCAAACACTTTTCTTTTTTTTACTCTTTCTTTCTTTCCTCTTCAACTCTATTTCTCTTTGTATATTCTTTTTGTAGGTAATTTTTCTTTTATTTTTCTTTTTCTTTTCTAGACATTATTTGATGGCATATTATAATCAATGGTGTGATGATAGGATAATTGCTAAGATATTTCATGAGAATTATTGAATAACAAACTAGTACAATTCATGTGGAGAAGGGACTTTAATAATAAATGCACCATACCAGCAATACTGGAGACATGAGCATCAAAATTATTATAACTACGATAATCTCTATTATGTTGAAATTCCTTTCTTAAGCACTTACAATCATGATGGACCTACACATTCAATTTTTTCTTGATCCGATAATCATACTTTTAAACTTGATAAAACTGCTTTCCACCTTAATGTCATGAATTTTACTATGAAAATATGTCGAAAAATTTTTCTTCCTCCATTCCACTAATATTTTTACCACAGCCTAAAGCGTCCACTAGTAATATAATTTTAAAACAGCTGAAGTAAAGACTTGATCAACTAAATGAGCGTCTTCTGATTCTAAGAAAAAAGGTTGCACAACAAGTCAATAATCTTAATGAGAACTCTAAAAGCTTCCAAGTCAACCATGCGTGAACTCTACAAATTTTTCTAAGGATTATTCTGAAATCATTTAGAGAAATGAGAATCAAGTAGAGGATGAGATGCATGTAGATGGACAAGAGCAAACCCAAAACTAGGCATATCAACAAGTCATTCTGAATGATAAGAATCAAGCGAATGATGAGGTGCAAGATGATGACAAAAAGAAAATTCCAAATTAATCAAATACTGAAGAAGCTCATGCTGAAAGCAGCAAGAAAATTAAAGAACCTAACCCACCTCAAAACAAAGATAGAAAAATCATCGATACCATATACAAGTCATCGTTTATTTTTTCGCAGAGAGTAGTTAAACAATGCGTAAAATGTAAATAGATGCTTATCAATAATCATAATTTTAGAAAAATCTCTCTCTCATTTTATTTAAATCCTTACTTAGATACTAATAGCATCTATGATATGTTAAGAAACTATAATAAGATGATGATGTGGAAGGAGTTGTTGGATATCACGTTTGGTAATAGTCCAAGTTTCACAAATATGCAGAATGCAACACATGAGGACATTGAGAAAGACCGACATGGACTTGTATTTGAAAGGTTGGGTATTAATTGATGTTAGTTCAACTAGTCCGACTGAAGATGTTAAACTTAGCGCTGCTTGGGAGATAACACAAGATTTTTTAGACAAGTATTAGTTTCTTTCTAATATTTTTCTTTCTTTATTTATTATTTTCAAGATTTTGATGTTTTTTTATTAGGAGTTTTCTTTTGGTGTTTTGTAGGAACTCGCTTAAGAAGAATTTAGTTTGAAAGCCTCTACAAATTAACAAGAAAGTTGATTGGTATCACTGAAAATATTCGCTTATTGATTCATTTTTGGTTAAATGAACTACCCTTAACATTGAGGGCAATGTTAATTTTAAATGTGATGGTGAATACGTTGTATTATCTCTTTGATTACCCTTTTGACTGTTTTGGGAGAATACTATGCTGATTGAATTTGTGCTGAATTTTTCATATTTCTAGAATTTTGGTTGAATTTTATTGAAAATATGCATGTGTTGACACTAGGTTGATTTAAGCCTCACTTTAAACTCTTGCGATTCTGTCAAGTAGACCATATTTAGAATTTCAAACACTTTGATTTAGGCAAATAATTGAACTACAGTGAAATGTCAAATTTGTTTTTAAGCATGTACTTATTGAAAACACTCATATTTTATCCAAGATCAATTAATGAAACTGATGTACTGAGGCACTAATTTTTCTTTCTTTCAAACTTAGAGTAATTTTAAAATTATTTCTAATACATATAATTGATGAATTAAATGAGGTAGTTTTTCCATATTAATGAAAATCTCACTCTGGTTGAATGATTTCTAAATCTAATACTTGACTTGTTTATAGAATATGATTAAGGCATTCTTTTTTCTGATGAGTCTATTTCTGAAAGTATTATCATTGTTCTCGCCTTTTGAGCTTGAAATTTCTTTCTGATCTTTAATTCCCACTTATTAGATTGAATCGACTTTGAATTTGAATTTTGAGCTAAAAAGCATAACTATAATTGAGTTAACCACATGGCTTGTGTAAAACATGAAAAAAATAAAATAAAGGACAAAAGATTTCCTTATATACCCTAAAATATGATGAGGGGAGTTATTGCCGAACTTGGTTTTAAAAAATCAAAATAAAAAAAATACTAAAATAAGGATAAGAGCAGACTTAAAAAAAAGAATAAAAGCACTAAGTGTGGGGATGATTTTATTTTTTTGTACATATAAGGCTCAAACAAAGTCGAAGATGGGTCAATCTTGTTATGAATTTAATTGTTGTCTCATTAAAGTCCTTATGATTCTATGATCCAGTCAAGTAAGTCCGTGAAGGAAATTTTGATGCTAGAATTTGACGAGATATATGTGAAGTTTTTTTCTGCATTACTACCATTAATTGAATGATTAAATGTGAATATTGAACAACTAGATAAAAATGACAGGATACCTGAGAAATAGGAGTTTGTATTAGAGAAGTTTTTTGAACCCTTAATGAATGAAAGCAGAAAAGATAAAAGTGTGTACGATGTTAGTCAAGTGAGAAGGAATTTTTTATTGGGATTTTTACAAGTATTATGTTTCAAAGTTTTTTATTTAATATTCTTACTAGATTTTTGACTTATACTCACTTTTTGCTCAAAGTTTTTGGAAGATTAATTCTTGAAATTTTGTAATTTGATTATTCCGTATTTTCTTGAGGACAAGCAAAGGTTTAGGTATGGGGGTTTTTGTCGAGTCACTCATATACTATGTATTTTGATTATTAATCAATAAGAATGTGAGTGTTTAAGATGTTTGAATTATATTTTGATTGATTTAGTTTTATTTAGCATAAAACACTCACAATTGATTAATTCGTGCAAAATAGAAAAAGTACATGCAATTTTGGAGCTTGAATCATACAAAATCAGCAGATTTTGACATCGAAAATGAGCTCAAAAAATACTTTCTATTGATATATTGTGGCTCCCATAAATACTCTCGGATCAAAAGTTATGAGCAATTGAACATGGTCTGCTCATTTGGCACAATGTGCATTTGTTTCGAGAAGTTCAAAGCTCAAAGATCAAGACTATATTTGATTTAATGATTTTGAAGGTTTTAAAGGACTTAAAACAAAGATCAAAGAAATCTAGAATGTGTCGGGAAAGTTGTTATGAGAATCGGGATGAAACTATGCAAACTGCGCATGGAATAGCGCACTCCAAACTGCTACACAGTTTGAACCATGTGGATCTAGGTGTCACATGATTCAAACTGTGTGGGATCCTATCTACGCAATTTTTTGCACAAATCAGACTTTGTACGCAAGTCTTCTCTTAAAATCTATAGCAATACCTCTTGAGGATGTCCCAAAGCATCATAGAATATGATTAGAGCTTGGAGTTAGGTCCAGGAGTTAAAGAAAGTAAGTAGCACAAGGCAAGGAGCAGGACAGCTAGTGTTTTGAAGCAATCAAGACACCATTGAAGCTTCTAATTAGTAAGTTTTTTTTTCTTTACTTTGGTTTTAATTGCTTGTTTTAAATGGATTTTATATTTATTATTGTTTTGTTTTGGGATTTTATTTTGAAACATGCTCGGCTAAGCCCTTAATCTAGGGTTTTGCAGGAAGGAGGGGACATATGAAGGCATGCGGGTGAGTGCAACGCAGATCGAGATCAAGTCACAAGGCAAATGGATGGTGCCCAGGCGCCACCCTACGTGCCTTTGTGAGGATTCCAAAAAAATTCAAAAAACACATGGCTTCCAATGAGTTGGTGCCCAGGCGCCATCCAGGAGCGCCCAGGCGCCAGACATGATCACTCAGGGTGTCCAGGAAAAGCTCCAAGTCAAGAAACTCCCGGGAGTTGGCGCCTAGGCGCCAAGGCATGAAATCCTAGGGTTTGCAGAAAAGTTCCAAGTTGCCCAGCACACACAGAGTTGGTGCCTAAGTGCCAATACGCATCCGTATGCGCAAATTTCAGTACGTAGGCTGCGCAACTGGATTCTATAAATAGATCCTATGGGGTTCGCGGGCGAAAGAGAAGGAAGGGAGCCCAGAGACGAACTAAAAAGCTAGAGAAAGAGGAAATCGCGATCAAAGCATGGATTGAAGAGAGGATTCAACCCCGTTGGTGGAAGCCGCCGAAAAACAGTTTTCTCTATTTCTTTCTAATTTTCTTTCTCTTCTTTCATGGATACTTTTAATATGGATGTAATGGATATTGAGATCATGTCTTTGAACTAAACCTCCATTAGATGGATAGTTATGATGAATTGAATTCTAAACTATACTGTTTTTGGTTCTTTGAATTTCAGGAATGAATATTTGATTTTATATATGATTGTGTATGATTTACCTTTGCATGTGCGGATTTAATACTTTTACAATATTAGCTACCTTGTAAGATGATTTAATTGCTTGATTTATCCTTGGAAGAGGAAAATCTCTGTTAGATCCATGTGCAAGGCATAGATTTCCACTTTGTTAAGAGTAGGGGTGGGAATCGGGGTGGGTCGGGGTGTGCCCAACCCTGACCCTCCTTTTCAAAAATCTTGTTTGACCCTTATTTTTTACCGGGTTGGGACAAGGTCGGTTCGACCCTTACTTTTTTCTACTAGGTCTTGGGACAAAATTCAGGTCGGTATCGGGTCAACAAGTCGAGTAAAAACTGCGGGTCAAGTAAGAAGTTTTTTAAAATTTATAAATTTTCAAGTATAAAGACAAATTTATATTACATGCTTGAATCTGTTACTAATCAGTCAAAGTAAAATATAAATAATTAAATAAAACATGAATATTAGCATTAAATGAGATTTTTCTTTTTAATGTGAAATATAAGAAAACGGGTCAACATGTAGGTCCGCCCCGACCCGCCCTGGTATTAAATAGGGGTGGGTCACGGGTCGACCCGCCCCAATTCCCACCCCTAGTTAAGAGGAGTTGTTTAACGGATAGGAATATACCATTAAACCCTGTGTAGTCATTGAATAAGTTATGAACTTGTCAATTTCACTTTATTTAATAGCATGGGAACATAGCAATTTAATAGGGTGTGATTAGCTTTATATAATGTTGGAAGACATATATAGAGATTGATGAACTTGGGCTAGTAAATCCATACACAATCCAATTAAAAAGAACCAAGGCGATATAGTTTAGATTCAAGGATTCCAAGCTATCCATCTGCCATCCCTAATTATTAAACCCGTTCCTAGTATCCAGTAGTTTCGTAACTCTACTCTGATTTCTCGTTGCAGTCGTTAGATTTAGTTAAATCATAAACTCAGAATTCTCTACCCATCGGAAGCAACTAAACTAATTAATAATTCTGGTCAACTATTCCTCGTGGGAACGATACTTTACTCACTCTTTATTACTTGACACGGCACGTATACTTGTGTAAATAGCGATCATTTTAATTGACATATACGCAGCTCGTCAACCATGAACATAAATATGCTAGCTTGATTTTCATGAATAACCATTTGAACTATAATTTCTCAACACAACTTTAATAAAACAATGTTCAAGTCAATTTGCAAGAATTATAGGAGTGGTTATCCTTAAATAATTTCAGATGCATTTTAGCATCAATTTGCAATATATATTTAAAAGCTTTTAAACACCAATTTGCAACATAATATCAACATCTTGATAAAGCAAGTTTTCAAAGGTCTGCTTGCTTACCTGTAATCACTTTAGTTCCTTTCTTCTACTTTTTCTTTGCCTTTGCCTAGATACATAAAAATGATATTTTATTCATATATATAGAATTTCATATGCTTGCACATCTTAAGGTTTTCCAACCCACATACATTTATATCAACTTACTTAACCCACTTTTCTTTCAAGTTGGGTGTCAATTTTTCTAATTCACATACTAGTGTGACTTATGCTTCCATTGTGACCATTCTTTTCATTTTAATACCCTTATTTAGGGTAAGTTTTCAAGCTCATTATAACTTTAGGTTTAACTTAACGTATGGAAGTTTAACACCTCCAATTTATCATTTAACATCCATACTTTGTATTTTTATATTGGCACTCATTCAAGGCACTTATTTAGGAGTTAGGGCTACTAATTTCAATCCTAAAATTTTGAGATTTTATAATTTTCTAAAAATAGTCCTATCTTTTCTCATTTTTCCATTTTTCCTTCTTATTTTTGCTCATTAGCTAAGTATTCATGTAATGTAATGATCATTTCTCATTCTTGTCATCCATACTTTTTGTGTGCACATTTTTAATCACACATACATCATGTGTGAATCAAGTTTATATGAAACTAATTTTTTTCCTTCCATTTTTGCTTAGTTTAAAGATATATTTGCACATTAATTAGGGTATAATCATGAAACTAAAATCCCTCAATTAAATAGTTCAAAACAGCAACTTTTTTTTCTCTTTTTCCTCCTTGGACGTCTCCATCATCAAGGTCATATAAAACAGATTTTTGAATTTTTATTACAATCATTTAGACGTCCCATATTACTCCATAAATGGGATATTTTACCCATATAATTTTCCATATATCTTGTGTTTAAGTCATGCATCATTTCCACCCTAAATGAATGAAAATTGTATCCAATTGTCAATCAAAAGTTTCCCCCAACTAAGGTCCATCATATAAGCTTGTTTTAGCATAATTTAAACATTGAAACAATTCACATAATCCATACATAATACATGCCCAAAACAGTAACATTGATTTAAAATTAATTAAAATTTCAGCATGGTTAACTTGTTGTAAATAACTCTAAATCGCACATATCCTTTCTTGCATGCTTAAATTGAATCTCCTAGCTCATTTATCATTTAATTACCCTATCAAGGGTTGTATAATTCATCACTTGTTATTCATAACGAATCATTATTTGAGCTAGAAAACTTTCATTTAACAAAACCAAAACTTGGTTTAGACACCTACTTCTGAGGCTAGAGTTGCTTGCTCCTTGCCCTACTTGGCTTCTCCTTTTCTTTCCTTCTTTTCCTCTTCTTTTTTCCTTCCGTTCTTCCCTTGCTTGGACGTCCCCCTTGTTGGTCTTTTCCCTCTCTTCTTTTTTTCTCCAAGGGTTGTACACTAGGAACGTCCAACCAGCCCCTTAGTTTCTCTTTTATAGTGATGCTTTTAACGCTCATTTTTCACCTCATTTTGAGGCATAATAAATCAAGACTTATCTCCCAAATGTGTTGTCCAATTTTTTCCCATGTAAATACCTATTTTTACATATTTTTTTAAACACAAAAATCTGCCCAATTTGCTGTCCATTGATCACATCCATAGTTGCTGCAAATTTTGTCATTTTGTAGACATCAAAAGTTGTCTAAATCTAGCCTATTTAACATCCTTGATATGTATCAGCGTTTCATGCATTTTATGAATTTTTAAAATTACAAAAACTACCCCAAAAGGCCCTCCTTAAGACACCTCCAATGCACCATTAAATGCATTGACTTTTACATTAATTAAATCCACTTTTAAAATGGTAAAAGTCAATGGTTTTAACCATCAGTGGTTTAACATTTTTCCATGAGATTTAGCTTAATCAAATCCATCCATATGATAGGCTACCTTGTTTTAGTTATCAATAAAAAATTTCATCTCAAAACAACCATTCTAGTGCAAGATATGAGCATTTGAAAATATCGCATGAAATTTGATGAAATAAATCATTATCACCATAATTTAATTATGATTAACATAATCCATATCATTCATGATGTAGAGCACATTAACATGTGCTTACCTTCCAAAATTAATATCAATCCGCCTTATACAGTTCAAGTTATGAATTTTTCAAGCAATACCCTAATTTATCCCATAATTATCATCAATTTAACATAATTAATAGAATAATTAATCATACCAAGTAATCATTTCCTACACCTCATTTCGTATTTTTGTGCACGTTAAACCACATTGAGCCAAGGTGATAAACTTAATCACCTCACTTAATCAATTTTCCTAATCTCATTCATCCAATTAAATCGTACAATTAACAGCGATTAAATGCCTAAATTACATGTATGGGTCTCAAAATGTTCTTGATATCGCAATCCTCCCTCCCACATAAAAGGTTTCATCTCGAAACCATTTACTTTTCAAATAATTAGGAGTATTTACTTTTAACTTCGTCTCATAACTCTCAAGTGGCTTCGTTTTCAGAATATCGATTCATTGAACCTTGACATACTCGATTTCTCGATTCCGAAACTTTTGCCCTTTGTGATCCAGAATTTTGATCGGTCTTTTTTCATAATTCAAATGATCTTAGATTGGCAAATTTTCTGCTATCAAGATATGGGTGGGATCGAGAATGTATTTCCTGAGCATGGAAATATGAAACACATTATGTACTAAGGCTAAGGCTAGAGGTAAGGCTATCTTGTATGCCGACTCTGGGCTGTGAGTATAAACCGGCGTTTCACTTGTACTTTGTCTGCCATTCTTTTGGACAAGTCTAGGGCTAACTTTCTTTCTCCAACTTCATCCCAGTTCAATGCAGTTCGACATCTACGCCCATATAATGCTTCAAAATGGGTCATCTGAATCCTCACTTGGTAACTATTGTTGTAGGCAAACTCAGCTATGGATACATATTCATCCCATGCTCCTTCGAACTACAATGTGCGCATCCGGAGCATATCCTCTATAATTTGGTTCACTCGCTCCGTTTGCGCATCAGTTTGGGGATGAAATGTAGTATTAAACTTGAGCTGTTATTTTTAAAATTGAGATGTGAAAATTGAATCTCGATCAGACACTATCGATTTTGGTACCCTATGGAGACATACAATCTCCTTATAGTACATCTTGGCTAGCCTTTCCGTAGAAAAATCTCTCTTTATAGGTAAGAAATGTACAATGTTAGACAATCGATCCAGTATTACCCATATGGAGTCATTTCTAGCCTGAGTTTTAGGTAACCCTTCAATAAAATCCATAATAATGTCATCACATTTTCACTCAAGAACTTCAAGTGATTGTAGTTTTCCAAGTGTTCGTTGATGATCTGCTTTCACCTTTTGGCATGTCAAACACTTGGCTACATATTCAGCAATTTCTCTTTTCATATTGATCCACCAATATCCTTTCTTAAGATCCTGATACATTTTGGTGCTTCCTAGATTGATAGAAAATGGAAAAAATGTGCTTCATTAAGTATTTACTCTTTCAATTCAGCTAAGTTAGGTATGCAAAGGCGACCTTTGTACCGATACATATCCTGTTCATCAATAGTATATTCATTTGGTTCCTACTGTCTCATTTTCTTCATATACTTCTGTAGATCTGAATCATTTTGTTGTGCAATCTTAATCTGTTCAGACAATGAGGATGTGGTAATCTTACCTGTATTCTAGGTGGACATACAATCAACTTCAATTGTCTGATTTCTTGAAGCAATCCTTCTTCTTTCATGATTAGGTATGTTATGCTTGCATTTCTTCTCAATGCATCGACTACCACATTTACCTTACCTAGATGGTATAATATATTAAGATCATAATCCTTTAATAGCTCAAGTCATCGTCTTTGCCTCATATTGAGCTCCTTTTGAGTGAAAATATACTTGAGACTCTTATGATCAGTGTGTATTTCACACTTAGCACCATATAGGTAATGTCTCCAAATCTTTAAGGCGAACACCATTGCCGCCAGTTCTAAATCATGAGTAGGGTTGTTTACCTCATTGGGCTTCAGTTGCCAAGATGTATAGTATATCACTTTTTCTCTTTGCATAAGCACGCACCCCAATCTTTTCCTTGAGGCATCAGTATAAACCACAAATCCTTCATTTCCTTCAGGTAGGGTTAAAATAGGTGCCTCTATCAATTGTTGCTTCAATCTTTGGAAACTGTTTTCACACTCATAAGACCATACATATCTAACTCCCTTTCGAGTTAATCGTGTCAGTGGCGCCGACAATTGTGAAAATCCTTCAAGAAATCTTCAATAGTAGCCTGCCAACCCTAGAAAACTCCTGATTTCTGTAATAGTTGTTGGCCTTGGCCACTTAAGCACCACTTCAATTTTCTGTGGGTCAACTTGAAGTCCCTTTTCAGATATTATATGCCCTAGAAATGCTACTTATTTTGACTAAAATTCATATTTCTTCAATTTGGCATATAATTTCTCTTTCCTTTTTCTTTCCAATACCCTTCGAAGATGAATTCCATATTCTTCCTCCGATCTTGAGTAAATCAGGATGTCATCAATAAATACCACAACAAATTGATTCAAATAGTCCTGAAATACTCTATTCATTATATCCATAAATATAGCTAGGGCATTTGTAAGTCTAAATGGCAATACCAAAAATTCATAATGCCCATATCTAGTTTGAAATGCTATCTTATGAACATCGGCAAGACTAATCCTCAATTGATGGTACCTTGGCTGTAAATCTATCTTGTAGAAAGTCATTGATCCTTTTCATTGATCAAATAAATCATCAATTTGTGGCAGAAGGTACCTATTCATCACTGTGACCCTATTTAATTCTCTGTAATCTATACAGAGTCTGAAACTTCCATCATTCTTCCTTACAGACAATACTGGATCTCCCCAAGGCAATACGCTAGGTCTAATGAAACATTTATCTAGGAGCTCTTGAATTTGAGTCCTCAACTCAGTCATTTCAACTGGAACCATTCGATAAGGGGTCTTGGATATCGAGGCAGTGCCCAGTATGACATCAATCACCATGTCCATCTCTCTTTTCAGAGGTAGATTTGTTAATTCTTTTGGAAACGCATCTGAAACTTGTTGACCACTGAAATTTAATCAATTTTCACTTCCCTCCCTTCCATTATATTAACCGATACCAAATAAGCTTGACATTGTTGACGGACCATCTGAGCCGCTTTCATTGATGATATTAGTATAGTGGAATTCTCAGGTTGCCTTAGTCTGCCAATAGCTATATCTTTATCTGGAGCTGCTTCAAACTACACCTTCTTGTTTTTGCAGTCATTAATGGCTCCCTATTAGTTTAGCCAATCCATTCCCAATATTACATCAAACTCTGTCATTGGCAATAGGATTAAGTCTGCTTCTAATATCATCGACCCTATCCTAATTGAACATGTCTTACATACTTAGCTAGTACTAGCTAACCTGTACATAGGGGATTCGACATGAATTATATTATTTATTTCCTCTACGGGCAGTCCATATGTGATTACATATTAGCAGACTATAAATGAGTGGGTAGCACCAGAATCAAATAAAGCTACAGCAGAATTTCTAAAATGTAAACCATACCTTTAACCAATTTTTTTCTTTGTTCTCGTGACTCAATACGAGTCAATGCATGCACGTGCACTAGGTTTGTAGAAGTGCCATGTCGGTTAACGGTTGCGGTTATCTTCGGTTGAGCTGTTCTTCTTCACCCTTGTGTTGTTTGTGCTTTATTTGGACAATTTAGGGCAATATGCCCTACTTGGTCGCAAACAAAATACTTAATAACTTTTGCTTCCTCAGTCCCCCAATCCTTGGCTATATGACCCATTTGCCCACATTTAAACCATTTGTTTGATCCTTCCAAACATTCCCTTAGATGAAATTTTTGGCACTTTTTGCAAAGAGGGAAGTTTCTTTTCATAAGGATGTCCTTTCTTGTTCTTTTCTTTCCCCATTTCTACTTCCTTAACACTTGGGCTGAAAAAATTTTATCCCAGCCCCAGTTCTTAAGTTCTCAATGCCTCTACATCTAAAGCCCTTGCCCTTTTAACTTGATGCATAATCTTTAATTAGTAAAGGTGCAAGGCTCTCCCCCAGATATAACCTCAGTCCTTGTTGAAACCTTTGTGCCTTTTTTTTGGCACATTGGTGGTCCATGGCACATGTCTCACTAAGGCATTGAACTTAGTTGCGATTCAGTGACTGGCATCCTTCCTTGGTATAGTCATTCAAACTCAATTACCTTTTGACTTGGACTCCCACTAGAAGGTATTCTTCATTGAACTCCTTGACGAAGGTCTGCCAAGTCACTTTCTCCGAGTGTGGCATAGTGATTGACAAGGTCTCCCACCACTCATGAGCATCCTCGAGTAACAAATGAGTAGCACATAAGACTTTCTGCATGTCGTCGCACAGAGATATTCGAAATAATTTCTTAATCTCTGCCATTCATTGCTCATCTTGCATAGGGTCGGGCTCGCCTAAGAATTTAGGAGGAGGTTGAGCCAAAAAGTCATTGATGGCCCTTCTATCTGCCTCCAATATGTGATTCTTATCTTCCACTGGTGCCGGTGTGGGGGTAAGGTTAGCCGCTTGTGTGGGTCTTTCTCTCTCATTACCTCCTAACTGCGCTTAGGAGGACGTTGAGCCAAAAAGGCATTGATGGCCCTTCTATCTGCCTCCAGTGTGTGATTCTCATCTCCCACTGGTGCCGGTGTGGGGGTAAGGCTAGCCGCTTGTGTGGGTCTTTCTCTCTCATGACCTCCTAACTGCGCTTATTGGGTCCTTTCCCATAATCCTTGGATTATATTCACAGTTTGAGTTGCCCATTCCCGGGTAGCCTGCTGCATAGCCTCCTTTACGGCCATAGCCACTCTTTCCTCTATCATTTTTGCCTGTCTCATCTCATTTTCATTTTCAACATTTGGCTCCGGGCCTATGTGTTCTCGTCGTTGATGAGTCCTTGAATTCTGCCCTCCTGGTCCAAGTCCAAGTCGCTTAGGCCTGCTACCAGTTTCTGCTACTTCATGATGACTTGGGATTTCCTCATCAGCTATTGTCTTTCCTTTGTTTTGCCTAACTCTTGCCCTTGTATTAACCATGGTGCTTTTGCTATATACAAAAACACATTAGCATGACTTTCATTTATAATTACGGTTTAATCATACTATGCATATACCATTATCATTCAATTAGTTCATCATAACTACTTCATTTATCATAGTGCAACACAAGTCAAGACATACTCAATCATTCATGTCAACATAAATATTCATAACCATTCATAACCATTCTCTTCTTTTTCACACGCACATGATTTTCAAGCATCACAATTTCATATGTACATCAAAACATCCACACATTCAAATATTATATATTCACATAGTTAGACATTCCACCTTGTAAGCCAAAGTTTTACCACACCACATATATACATATATACATCACAAAGAAGATGAAATGAGTCTTCAGTAAGTCCATCTACCTCCTTCTCCTTAAGTAACACCTACGACTAAGTGACACTTGTGTAGGCTCATCAGTAATGGTGCTAGTGTCAGACCAGTTGGGGCGGTTTTTATTATCACTATCATCTTCACTTTCACTTTCAGGTTCAATGAACTCCTCCATAGGGTCATCATCATCATTTTCACTCCCCATGTTTACGGATCCACCATCGCTATCAACCATCCTTAATATATGATCATCAGGTTAGGGTGAAAGAGGCTCCTCTATTACACTCTCTCCCTGAGCTCGGTACTGTTCCTTTTCTCTCACAAATTCTCTTTCTTTCTAATCTATGTGCTCCCAGCTCATTCCATATCGAAATTGAACATAGCCATTGGCAAATCGATACCATGGCCCACGGTATGGGGGAGTAGGAGCTGGTATCTGCTCCCAAAAGGCCTGGAGCTCTTTAGCATTAAACTTATCTGTAGGCATAGATAGGAATGGTCACGGCTCAGGCCGAGGGGCTAGTATGACCTCAACTCTAGGAACCCTACTAATGGACTCTCCTTGATGGAACCCCGTCTGCATATAGTGGAGATAGGCATCAGTGTCATTTTCCCTCTTTATAGGCGGTGGAGGGTATGTGTGGTAATACTCTGTTGGGATAGGTGTGCTAAAAGAAACACCCTGCTACAATGCCCACCTTCTATGGACATTCTCCTCTATTATACGCCTCTTTTCTTCCTCCTCTATCCCCCTCCTTATTTTCTCTGAACTCATTATCGCTTTCCCTTTGTCCGCTATCTATATTTTAAAACATAGTAAGTTAGCTATATTTTACAATCATAGCAATATAAATCATCTTCACATAGCATGGCAATCAACTCATAATCATATATGTTTCCTAATTTCAGTATATTCTTCATAACTAGTAGGTTTTCCACGTCTATTTACCAATCCGTGCTCTGATACCAAGGTCTGTGGCACCTCAACCCAAGAATCACGACATGAGCCTTACTCCGGGATCGTTATTGATTGGTAAATGTGAATAGGATTGTTGCCCTGAACACACGATGGGTTTTTAACATGAACAAACATTGATAATTCATTTCGTAGGAGTTTACCTCATGGCATATGTTCATTTATACATCAGATTGCCCATTTAGCCATTATCAAGCTCTGATATATATACATTCATCATCTACTTTTAACACATCATTTCAATCATATACCATATAATTTCATAACATTCATATAATATTAAAATCATACATATAACAATTCATCAACTTTCTTTTCCTTTCAAGAAAATGACATATCTATTTCACATCATACACCCAAGATTGTTTAAGTTCATAAAGATGCAAACAAATTCCAAGCATCCTTTCCATAGAACATCACCATTCATATTGATACATATAAAGGAATACAAGAGTCATGTCTCTTCATTTAAACCTGTGTCTTTCCCTTGTAGCCTTTTTGTACTTGTCTTAGGGTTTGAAAAACAAATGTGAGTATTAACTCAGTAAGCAAGCTGCATAATTTTTAGGCAAAGTTTTCAACATCATACCCCACATGGGTAATTTATGAATAATGCAAACGCATTATTATCAACATAATATGAACATCATAATGATGGTACGCTAGTTAGGTGACCATCGCATCATCCTGCTCCCATCTCAGGGAGGGCACCGCCAGCCTTTGGCCTATTTTAGCGACTTGGTCACACTAGAAGGGGACAACCGGTCTACTTACACCTCTAAAGTGGACCAAGTTACTTGTGCACCATGAACATAGACATGCTAGCATGATTTTCATGAATAACTATTTGAACCATAATTTCTCAAAACAACTTTAATAAAATAATGTTCAAGTCAATTTGCAAAAATTATAGGAGTGGCCATCTTTAAATAATTTTAGACGCATTTAAACATAAATTTTCAATATATATTTCAAAAACGTTTAAACATCAATTTGCAACATAACATCAACATTTTGATAAAGCAAGTTTTCAAAGGTTTTCTTGCATACCTGTAGTCACTTTAGTCCCTTTCTTCCACTTTTTTTGCCTTTACCTAGATACATAAAAATGATATTTCCTTCATCTACATAGAATTACATATGTTTGCACATCTTAAGGTTTTCCAACCCACATACATTTATGTCAACTTACTTAACGCACTTTTCTTTCAAGTTGGATGTCAATTTTTTTAATTCACATACTGGTGTGACTTATGCTTCCATTGTGACTATTCTTTTCATTTTGATACCCTTATTTAGGCTAAGTTTTCAAGCTCATTATGACCTATAGGTTTAACTCAACGTATGGAAGTTTAATACCTCCCATTTATCATTTAATACTTATACTTTGCACTTTCATGTTGGCGCTCATTCAAGGCACTTGTTTATGAGTTAGGGCTATTAATTTTAATCCCAAATTTTTGAGATTTTATAATTTTCTCAAAATAGCTCTATCTTTTCTCATTTTGCCATTTTTCTTCTCATTATTGTACATTAGCTAAGTATATGTGTAAAGTAATGATCATTTCTCATTCTTGCCATCCATACTTTTTGTGTGCACTCTTCTAATCACACATACATCATGTGTGAATCAAGTTATATGAAACAGAATTTTTTCCTTCCATTTTGGCTTAGTTTAAACACTTATTTGCACATTAATTAGAGTATAATCATGAAACTAAAATCCCTCAAATAAATGGTTCAAAACAACAATTTTTTCCCCTTTTTCCTCCTTGGATGTCTCCATCATCCAGGTCGTATAAAATAGATTTTTGAATTTTTATTGCAATCATTTGGACGTCCCATATTACTCCATAAATAGGGTATTTTACCCATATAATTTCTCATATATCTTGTGTTTAAGTCATGCATCATTTCCACCCTAAATGAATGGAAATTGTATCCAATTGTCAATCCAAAGTTTCACCCAACTAAGGTCCATCATATAAGCTTGGTTTTAGCATAATTTAAACATTGAAACAATTCACATAATCCATACATAATACATGCCCAAAACAGCAACATTAATCTGAAATTAATTAAAATTTCAGCATGGTTAACTTGTTGTAAACAACTCTAAATTACACATATCCTTTCTTGCATGCTTGAATTGAATCTTCTAGGTCATTTATCATTTAATAACCCTATCAAGGGCTGTATAATTCATCACTTAATGTTCATAAATGAATCAATTTATGAATCATTATTTGAGCTAAAAAACTTTCAATTAACAAAACCAAAACTTGGTTTAGACACCTACTTGTGAGGCTAGAGTTGCTTGCTCCTTGCCCTACTTAGCTTCTCCTTTTCTTTCCTTGTTTTCCTCTTCTTTTTCCTTCCTTTCTTCCCTTGCTTAGACGTCCCCCTTGTTGGTCTTTTCCCTCTTTTTTTTCTCCAAGGGCTTTCCACTAAGAACGTCCAACCTACCCCTTGGTTTCTCTTTTATAGTGATGCTTTTAACCCTCATTTTCCACCTCATTTTAAGGCTTAATAAATCAAGACTTATCCTCCAAGTGTGTTGTCCTGTTTTTACCCATGTAAATTCCTATTTTTACATTTTTTTTAAAACACAAGCATCTGCCCAATTTGCTATCCACTGATCACGCCATAGCTGCTGCCCATTTTATCATTATGTGGACATCGAAAGTTGTCCAAATCCAATGGACCATTAAATGCATTGACTTTTGCATTAATTAAATCCACTTTTTAAATGGTAAAAAGTCAATAGTTTTAACCATAAGTAGTTTAACATTTTTCATGAAATTTAGCTTAATCAAATTCATCCATATGATAGTCTACCTTGTTTTAGCCATCCATAAAAAATTTCATCTCAAAACGACTATTTTAGTGCAAGATATGAGCATTTGAAAATGTCTCATGAAATTTGATGAAATTAAATCATTATTACCATAATTTAATCATGATTAGCATAATCCATACCATTCATGAGGTAGAACACGTTAACGTATGCTTACCTTCCAAATTTCACATCAATCCACCTTATACATTTCAAGTTATGAATTTTTCAAGCAATACCTTAATTTGCCCCATAATTGTCATCAATTTAACATAATTAATGGAATAATTAATTATACCAAGTCATCATTTCCTACACCTCATTTCGTCTTTTTGTGCACATTAAACCACATTGAGCTAAGGCGATTAATTTAATCACCTTACTTAATCAATTGCCCTAATCTCATTCATCCAATTGAATCATACAATTAACAGTGATTAAATGCCTAAATTATATGTATGGGTATCAAAATGTTCTTGGTATCACATAAGAAGATTTATTATATTATTAAAATTAATTGGCTAGAAATCGATGTTTAAATTTACATTTATATGTACTATATGTAGATCAAACAACCGTACACCATCCGAGCATGGAACCAGCTTGGTTTGATGCTCCACCATCTTCCCTAGATCGAATTTCATGGTTGCCTTCTCCCTCTCTAAATCCAACGGAGCAACAGTAAACCGACACCCACCTGCAACAGTAAATTCACATTTAAATATACTGCAGGTACACCGAGCAGTAGTAATACGATTTTGTAGTTGTTAATTTTATATTTGCATTTTTAATTTTTAGATTAGTTTACTACTTTATTTCCTACTTTGTAATTTTTAGATTAAATTTAATGCAATTTTCATTTCTGCTTTCATAAGGAAATTTTATTTTTACAGCTTTTAATTACTTTCTTAGAATAGATTTAATTAAGTTGTTAATTAATTACAATTTTTTATTTCTAGTTTCGCTTCTCTAATTTCTTTATCTCCTCTCCTCTTTTCCTCTCATCTCTCTCTCTCTCTTCCTTTCTAGTTCTCTCTCTTCTCTTTCTTCTTTCTCTCTTTAATTCTTCTCTTCTTTCTCTCTCTACCACTTCTCTATTCTTTTTCTACCCTCTTGTCTTTCTTCTCTCTAATTTCTTTCTCTATTCCTTCTCTTTCCTCTTTTTCTCTCTTTCCTCTCGCCTTGTAAAAATAAGGGGAGACTCCCACAATTCCACCTTTTACCTAGCTGATCAAAGGAAGTGTTATAGCATTTAATTGCACATTAGTGATTCTCGATACATGAATTAGTAATTTTTAAAAATTAAAAGTAAAAATTTAAAAAAAAATTAAAATTTAAGAATGGACAGGAATTTTATTGCTCAACAGTTAGGCAAGTCGAATGAAGTAAACAAAAGATTAATGATTTATTTGCCAATCAAAACTCAAAAAGTTCATTTTTAAATACATCTATTCCTTTTCTAACAGAATACTCTAATGTGGCTCAATTTTCACCATTTTACCAAGAAGAAAATGAAAATTTTCAAAAATCCTCCACACCTAAGTATAGTTCATTTCTAAATACATATAATTCAGGATGGATGAACTCATCTAATTCTTGGACAAATCAACACATGCAACTTTTATGCAGTTGATCCTTCTTATTTACAAACCCAATATTCACCACCCTCATGGCCACCTGTCCAAAGTCAATTTTCAAATTATCCATGTCAATTTAGTTTTTATGAACATACATATGGGTCACCTATGTATCCTAAAGAAAAATTTTCATCACCTCAACCTTATAACCCACAATCTTCTCAAGCTTGTCATTTTAATGAGAAAATTGACAAATTGAAACAATTAGTCCATAATAACTGTCATACCTTTTCTAATCTCAAACATCGACCATTATGAATCAAATCCCCTACAAGAGGACTTTTCAAGTTATCCATTGCTTCAACCAAATTATCAATAATCTCCTCAAGACCATCTAGATTTTCAATTAGAATCATTAGTGCAGGAAAAGCCACATCTTGAGGATGAGGACGGCTTAACAATTATATTTTTGCAAAGTGGTAAAATTTTAATACGAAAAGATTCAGATAACCCACTAGAAGCCTCATAATATAAGAATGCAAAATTGTGGAAAAATAATAAAGATTTCCTTAATCAAGATTAAGATGATAATGTTGAAAATGAAGACAAATCTATTGAGATAGAGCTTGGAAAAGAGAAAGTTGAGGAGAAAAATGAGGTTGAAATTGGAATAGTTGAAAAAGAGAAATAGACAATTGATGATCTAGATAGGTACCAACTCACTGATCTCTTTTCGCATAATACATTAACCTCATCACTAGGAAATGGTGAAATTATCGAAAATCTATATACCTCCCTAGTAGATAGTAAAAATTCCTCTTTTCAAATTCAAGAAAATATTATAGACAATGAGGAAGAACTAATCAAAGGTAAGTTGGGGAGGAGATAACAATGATCAAGAAGATTTTGGGAGAAATGACAAAAATATAAAAGTTAACGAGGAAATTAATGATGAACATATCAAGGATAAATTATGTGGGAAGGAACCTAATGAATCAATTATTACTCCAATGAATCATTTTGATTATCAAACTCATTTAGACTTATCAATATAAGAAATCCACAATATGAGAATTTGATAATGATTTCAACATTATGTAATGATGGTTTCTTGGATTATAAATTTAATAAGAATTCATCTCTTCAAAATCAAGAAAATGTCATTAAATGATGAAAAATTAATTAACAATAGGTTTGAAGGAGAAAAAAATCAAGAAAATATTAGGGAGAGTAATAATAGATATGTTATGGTTAAGTTTCAAATGGATGAGAAAGATCAAAATCAAATTGATGTTGAGGTGAGAGATGAAGAGCATGTCGAGGATAAGTTGGGGCAATGAAAATGAGAAGAAAATTATCAATGAAAAATTTAAGAAGTACATATCATCCTTTTCAAGTACTTGAAAATATAAGCCAATTAGTGTAGAAGAATCAATGCAAAAAGAAGAGATGATTCAAATGTTCAAACAGGTTCATATTAAAATTTTGCTCTTTAACATTATCCAATATATTCTAAATTACAATCAATTTCTCAAGGAGCTGTCTATTCAAACAAAATTTTAATATGAATGGAGAGCATAAATTATTCAATGGCAATCCAATAAATTTGAATAATTTATAGCAAAATGAAGAATATGACATATTGAATATCATTGATAACCCACTACTAATCTCTATAACTCTTGAGCAAGTTCACATGAATGAATTAAAAAATCTGCATGATGTTAAAATTTTTGATAATGCAGGAGTTGGATAACATAAATCATTATGTCTAGTTGAAGATGTAAAACTTAGCACTGATTGGGAGGCAACCCAATATGTATATATATATATATATATATCTTTTTCGTTGGTTTATTTTTCTTTTTTTTTTGTAGGTTAAAGCTACAACAATTTAATCAGACCACCACAACCAAGTTGTCTCTTTTCAAGCTATCTTATTTTGATTAATTTATATTTTGTACATGTTTATTAAAGATAGCAACATTTAGGCTGGGAGCCTAGTTTATTTAGCTTAAATTTTTAAAAAAATGAAAAGAAAAAAAAGAAAAGAAAAAATTATTAAAAAGTTAAAAAAATATATGTAAAAAGAGAAAATGTTAAAAATAGTAAAAATATAAGAAAAAAAAGCACAAAAAATAAGATTAAAGTGCACTTGCTAAACTTGATAGCAAGTGAAGAAGAAAACTGTAATTAGTTAGATTTATAAAAAGTATTTTCATGGTGCTTCTAAAATTTGGTAGCACTTATTTTAAATGCACGCTAATGAACTTGGTAGGCATCATGATAATCTAATTTCTCTCTCATCCAAGTAACTTTTAATATCAACAATTGATAGTCATTAGTTAAAAAATTAAAAAAAATTCCAGATATCCTCAAAAAAAAGAAAAAATGAATCCTCAGATAGGGGTGTTAATGGTCATGGTCAACCCGTCAACCCGGTCGTCCAACCCATTTATAAATGGGTTTGGGTTAGGATTTTTGAATAAATGGGTTATGATCCACCAACCTGTTTAACCATTTAATTAAATAAATGGATTAGGGTTGAGATTTTATAACTCATCAACCCGTTTAGTAACCCATTTAACCCATATAACTTGTTCAACCCGTTTAATTTGTTCAACCCATTTAACTCGCTTAACTCATTAAAGTTTTATATATATATACATGTAAACCTCTTTGTTATTTTTCCTCTCTAAGTCTTCCTCAAGTCACCTAATATCACTCAACACATACTAATATCATGCAAAATCACTTTTAAACACTTTCATTTCATCCTTTACATGCATCTCTATTAAATTCCAACAAACATCCAACATTCTCAAGCACAAATTTTAAGTTCTATTTTAATTCATATAACCCATATCCATCGAGTCCATTACAAGTTTCAATCCAAATAATTCAACATCACATATGCCGCCAAGCATTTACAATGCATTATTAACATCATTAAGGTCCTACATCTCTATTCATTTATGGTTTCTATGCATTAAGCCTCACTTGGGCATTTCAACAAACACCTCATAGGTGACATATGAAAATCAAACTAAACTCACTTAGAATTAATGGCATTCCACCCAATACGTAACAATATCATGTAAACCACTTCTAAATACTTCTATTTTATCCCTTACATGTATTTTCATCAAATTCTAAAAATATCCAACCGCATCCTCAAGCATAAAGTTCGAGTACCATCTCAATTCATACAACCTATATTCATCAAGCACATCACAAGTTTCAATCTAAATAATTCGACATCATGTATGTCGCTAAGCATTTGAAACACATTATTCACATTATTAACGTTCTACATATTCATTTATACTTGGTTTCTAGGCATTAAGCCCCACTTAGGCATTTCAACAAATATCTTATACGTAACATATGAAAATCAAAATAAACTTACTGAAAATTCATAGGATTCCATCTAATACATAATAATATCATACAAGATAACTTTAAACACTTCCATTTTTCCGTTACATGCATTTCCATCAAAATCCCTCATTTCCAAACTCCTTACATTCTCTACTCTAGCTCCATCTTTCAATAATTCATCCGAATTACAAAAACAAAAATGGTGCCCACAAACAACTACAAAAACATCATGATTCTAGCCCAAATTCATGCTTTGATTCAAAAAAAAAAACAACCAACTCAAATTCAGTTTTACCTAAAAATTTTCAAGATCTTCGAAGCTCCAAGCTCTCTCCTTGATCAAGAAGATTCCTTGGTATAAAAATGAGGTGAATCCAAGCGCTTTTGAATAGTTTTTTGTGGACGTTGAGAGCTAGAAGCATGGGGAGGAAGAAGGGAGAGAAATGATATGCAATGGGGAGGGTTTAAACCCCTTACATATTTAAAACAGCAAGCAACATAGTCTGGGCTGTGTTGTCTCGGTTTGGCCCGTGTGGGCCTATAAATGGCCCATTTTCGGCTATGTTATACCATTTTGTCCATAACTTTCTATAGACAACTCCGATTGAGATGTTTCTTTTGAGTTGGATTCTTACCTTCAAGTAATGTCTCTCCACAAAATTTCACCTCAAAATTTCACCTCAAAATTTCATAATCACAAAATTTTGCATGCATTTTACTATATAGTTTTATCGACAACTTTCACTAGTTTACAAGATTAAGTGGTCGTAACATATAAAAACATTCCCAACAACAAATCAATTATTCGAATGCATATTTTATCATCATAATATCACATTCATATCATTTTTTCTCAAAATATATCTTATACAAAATTTGACCAGTCAACTCAACTCTTTAGCTGTTTTGCCTCTATAATGGGTTTCATTTGCCCAAATCATATAAATCAACTCCAATGCCTCCAAAAATATTTCTCATGTATCACACATATGTCTAGAATCTCATACATGATAGAAACCACCATGTTCAATGTTGTTTTCAAAATTTCACCTATTAAATTCATTATTTATTGAATTTTCACTATTAGCCTCAAATGGCTCCATTCTCAAAATTATCGTACCTAATTCATTCCCAAACTTCATGAACACAATTAAATTATGATTACCATCATTCTCATACAAATCATGGCTCCCATTAATAATCCTTGGTCATTTTCATTATTACATTTCCTTTGGGCTTAACTACACAATTAAGCCTATTTTCATCATCCATCCAAATCTACCATTCAAATCTCACACTTGACTATCTATATCCATTCAAAAAATGCTAGGCATCACACCCATGCCTAAATACATTTCAAAATGAATCAACTCTAAATAATGTCCTTCTCTAGTTCAAAATCCGTATGAGAGTCGAATCTCAAACATTCATCATTTAATCAAGTCAAGTGTTCTTACAAGTCCTAAACAACCTAAGGAACACATGAGAAGTCATATTGGGCTTTCACTAAGTCATTTAACAGAATTTACCCCTCTAATTTCTATCAACCAAATTCTTTTAACACATTTGTAAGAATTTGGACAACTTTCACTTATTCAATGACATGAGTCAATATGAGTCAAAATGAGTTGCAAGAATTCTTTTACCCCCCTAAATTTCACTTACCCCTCTAATTATTTTGGAAAATAAGTTGCAGTGCAAGAGCCAATATGAGTCAAAATTTCTCAATAGGCTCGTTTAAGATTTAACTGGTGCTTGTTTACCAAGTCAATGACATAACACCAGTTATAACGAATAGGTATCATAATATACATCGAGCTCCACACTTTACTAGCATGAGAAACATTGCTGGAGTATCTGAACATGCTTCATAGCTCAGTGTTTTACCTTTTGCAATATGGCTATCAATAGGTTAGCAACTTTGCATATTGAACTATTAAAAATGATGTTATCAGAATGGTTAGCATTTTTATAATTAATCTTTTGTTCTAAATATGAAAAGTTGCTTTGCCTATGTCCTCTATTTTAAATTGGAGGACAACCTCTCTTTAATGGCGACACGAAATTTTGGATGATCATGTTGCAAAAGACAAATTGAGATAACCTCATAATTAAAATTGAGATTTTCTTATAGTATACACCATCTCGTTTGGATATAACATTTAGCCACTAGGCGAGCCTTACATTTCTCGATTGATCCATCTGTCCTGCACTTATTTATGAGAACCATTTGTTCCTAATTACTTTCATCCAGATGGAAATTTAACCAAGTCCCAGACTTGATTTGTCCACATAGACTCTAATTCTTTTCCATTGCTTTTTCTATTTTCTTAGCTAGATCATGAGAGGTCTTAGAAACTTCATCATCTTAAGACATATCCAAAAGAGTTTCCTCCTCAATCATAAAAGACAATGTAAGATACTTTATTTTTGGCTACCTATTTGATACTGTTGAGGTGTGTTACTCCCACTCGACTCAAGATGTTGAGGCAAGTGTTCAATTTTCTCAATAGATTAGTTGTGAGCGCTACTACCTACAAGGTCTTCTAACTCATAGGGAGAAGCACTGCTATTAACCACACCTTGACGTGGAAAGTCATTATCTAAGAATATGACGTCTCGTAATTTAATTTCAATTATACTTTCATCATCATGTTCATCGACAAACACATACCCTTTGGAGTGTTCAGAGCATTTGACAAAGATATATTTCTTTCCTCTTTGCCCTAATTGGCTATGTTTTCAAGAGGAATTTTTTATGAAGGAAAGTCGCTGACCCCATGGTCGCAGTTTTCTCATATCAGGCTGTAAGTCTATCTACAAATCATAAGGAATGGAAGTAATTAATTTTGGAGGGCACTAGATTAGGCAAAAGAGTAACAACCAGCATCACATCTTCCTAATCAAAAATTGGAAGATTTGCCTACGCTGTCGTAGACCTAATTTTATCCAATAAGGTCCGATTTCTTCTCTCTGCAACACTATTTTATCGCGAAGTACCGAAAATAGTTAGTTTCTCAACAATACCATTTTCATCATAAGGGTATGCGCATCCACAATCAATTCTCACTGCTTTGGTCTTTTGATCTAATTGGTTCTCAACCATACTCGTGTAACATCTAAAGCAATCTAATGCTTCTGACTTATGAGAGATCAAAAAAACATGATCAAATTGCATATAATTATCAATGGATGTGATGAAATATGAGGTTCACGCCGCACCCTCAAATTAAATCATAGATGTCCAAATGGACCAAATAGCAACAGAAAATTAGTTCTAGTTTCTTTAGCAACTAGTTTTACTTGTTGCTTTTTCGAGCTAGATAATTTTCACATAAAGATAAATCAATTTTAGCAAATGAACCATGAAAGCCTTTCTAGCTACCCAATTCATCTTTATTTATCGAATGTGACGTAATCTGGCATATAATACCTGTTCATTCACAAAAAGCATCAACACATAAGAAAAATGATTATTATGTATTATAATTAATACAATGAAACCATCAATCTAGCACTAAAGCAAACTATTCTCAACACAATTATCATGAAAATTTAGGCTAAATAAAGATAGAATAAAGATTAAGTTTTGTTGTATTTTCCAAGTCCTCAATCCACAAAGGATAAGTTTTTTTAACATTATTAAGCCACTTAGATATGAAAAAATAAGAGTAAAATTAGGTCATGCTTTCTTTTACTCATTGCAACCATGAGTAAAGTGGCTTTATTTTCCTACAATCATAGCACTTTATCTCAATCATATCTCTCTTTCTTCTGTGCATATCTTATTTGTGCTGGATTACTTAGCCTCATGTGGGCCCTAATCATTATCTCTTCCCTTCAAGGAACACTTTTTTTCCTCTTGTAATTGAAACTCAAAATTTCATGTCAACCAAAGTTTACAACATATGCTTTGTTACAGGAAGATTTTGCAGCCTTTAAGCGCTCAATCTCTAAATCCAACTACGTGAAATATTCTCAGTAGATTTGATATTTTCATTATACATCAGATTATATATATCTCCAGTAATTAGAAAGAGATTTCATTATGGTTAGTATCTTTTGCTAATTTATGAGAGCATGTTCAATTGACCTAAGCTCTCAGATAATATTGACATCTACTTAAGATGCTGCCTCATGGTGTAACCTTGGCACTCCTTATTTCTGTCAAACTTAATCATGAGGCTTCTTACCTCAGTAGCTAAAATACTACTATATTTGCCTTTCAAGGCCAACCACATGATTTAAACAACAATGCATAGTTCAAACTATATATAATGCTCAACAACACAAAAGCGAGCTAATTTCTCAAGCTATGTATTCCATTTTCTCAGGTATATTCATGATATTGTTCAATGTTTCCAGTTTCTTTTACTCTTTCAGGAGATACTGAACTTCCAATGCTAGATTTCATAATTATCACTATTTAATTTCTTATCTTGGTTTAAATCAGCGAAAATTATTTTTTTAGATGCCATTATTGGCAATCGATTTTATTATTATTAGCATAAGTATACAATCGATACTAGCATAAATTATTTTATTGCAGAAAGACAGACTAAATTCATGATAAAATAACAAAATAAACAAATTTGAAAGTTCACTATATTCCCAATCATCATTCGTGTCACAAATGTTGGATTGCCATTAAATTAGTTCAATTAAGCAAAATTTTAGTTCTAAGCAAGAATTTTCTCTAAATTCTACGAACTTGAGAACCATTAGTTCCAAGTGAGAATTTCTTTGAATCCTACCAAATCAAGAACTCTCACTCAAAAAAATATTAAAATATGAACAATAATAACATTTATTTGATCATGTAAAAATAAGGATAATATGCATAGTACAAGCATTTATTTGCAACTACATGTCTTTCATGCAATAAAAATTAGTGATACTTTCCTAAATGTTCATTTATAAAGTCATAAGTGTCATTGCACAATCTCATTTCATGTAATAGTATTTTACTCTTCGACCAAGGCTCTAGTCATCGCCCTTTTTAACCAGAATTCCTTCTTTGCGTGGACTCTCACAAATCTTGCCTGGTAAAGATCAGAACATATGGATAGCGTAGCAGATCTCTTAATCTCATAAATAATTTTGTACCTTTCATCAACTCAAGCTCGCAATATGCATTAGATATAGATTTGCAAGATGCGTATTCTTCTTCAGAGCGAGTTTCTCTTTTTCATTAATTCTAGTAGGGAATTGATAAAGTCTCGCATCTTCTGTCTCAGAGATAATTTTATGCATTTGTTGTGAAGATAAATTATAAACTTTCTCATGGACTGAAAATTCTCATAAAGGGTATATTTTGGATTCATTTTAAAGTTCATATAATCTAAGACAGTGTTTATTTGGATTTGCATTAATTTTTTTCAATTCTTCTGAGATTCTCATGATTCTTGTCGGAAAAAAAATTTTGTAGGTGCTAAAGACAAGTATTAAGCATAAGCACTAAAACATAACTATAGAGCATATAATTCAATAATGATGATTAAATTCATTGTGTGATTAAATCCTAAAGTATTTCTTTTGGTTTGCCAGGTAAGTGAAGTGGGGTATGAGATGTTTCTCCTACATAACAAGGACCTAATTAAATAACCATGGGATCCACTTCAAGACCTCTTTTCTAAACATCAACCCTCAGTAATACAATAGAATGCAATCTCGTCAAAAGAATATTTCAATTAAAAATATAATCATAACATAGTGTAATAATACATCATAAGTTATTTAATTACAAATATGTTGTTTGCTCAAAGGATTGTATTTCATAATTTTATGGCACAAACATGATTAATTATGACGTAAACATGCATCTTGCATAAAAGATTAATTGTAAATATCAAATCAGAAATCTAATCATACCATTGCATCCAGAACATCAAAATTAATGGAAATTGACTATTGGATCATTAAAATTGGACTTAAAATGAGCAAAATCTATCAAAAATAAGAGGATGGCTCAGATTCTACCATTCAGCAATGGCAGCATGCCGTCGCCAACGATCTAGGCTATCGTCGCCGATCAGGTTCCAGTGGGCCCCACCTGGGCCTGCCAACTTGGGCCGCTTAGTCGCTGGGCATAAGTATAATGGCCTCAGCTTTGTCTGGGCCCTCGTTCCAGGCTTATAACACTTAGGCTGCTCAGTTTGGGCCACATGCCTACCGGGCGTTGGGCTTCAACATCGTCTAGGTCTGGCCTTATGTCGGATCGGTTGCAATTTGGGTTTGCACCTGGGCTTATCTTTGGATGCTGAGCCTCTAAAAACTGGACAGCTCAAGCCTAGTGTGCAAGTGGAGAAGGTCGAGGCATTTTGCAATATTTTCAATCTAGTTGTTCTTGCAAAATTTCCATTTTCCAAAGGATTTTTGAGAAAAATTCCTCCAAACTAGAGTCGGTAGGCAAAATCAATGGTACACCAGCGATAGATCGTTGTTTAGTGCATCTCAGCACATTTTATTTAACGGTCTCGGACCCGTGTAATCCTTTCAAAATCTAAGATTTTTATCCTTAATGGAAAATCCAATCCATTTACTATATTTAACATCATTTGTTTATCTAGGAGACCAAGTTTCATTCCAATCAAGCATGCTTAGGAGCCACATTTGTTCAAAAATATATGTTCATGTGTAAATTATAAAAAATCTCAGATCTATGTACACAGATACTAGAATGTAATAATACTTTATAGAATCATTTATTCATATAGGAATGATATTTTGGACGTTTTAGATGTTGAAAATACTACTTTAAAATTAATTTTTTAGCTTTTTCATAAATTACGCATGAATATATACATTTTCTAACAAATGTAGCCATAAACGCACTTGGTTGGGATAAAATTTGATTCCCTAGATAAACAAATGATGTTAAATATAATGAATGGATTAGATTTTCTATCGATGATCAAAATCTTAGATTTTCAAAGGGGTTACATGAGTCCACTCCTAGTACATAGAAACAGAGCCCTTTATTTAATTTTAAATCCAATAAATGATATTTTTAATGATCCAATCCATCCCAAAATTCCATAAGCATGCAATTAACATAGTGGAACCTGTGATTTGCATGGTGATTCAAAATTTTAATGAATTATCAATAAAATGCACTATCACATGATTATCATATTATATTATGTTGAAAAACCTATAGCCATGTTATATTTCTTCTAATTTTCCATTATAGATAAATTTCAACATGATAAATCTTTCACTAAAAATATAACATGATTATAATACGTACAGAATCATGAAAGTTGTGTATCTTAAGTAAAATCCAACCAATCTTCAACAAGGACATGATATGGGAGAGAAACAACAATGAACTTCTTACATTAAATTAATCATAGTGATTAATATGGTTGATTTTTCAATAATCCAAACCATTTATATTGTTTAGAAAAATCCAACCTTTGATATAAGATCCCACTTGCATGTATTTGAATACCACAATGATAAAATCTAGCAGCTTGATAAATTACATGACAACTAGAAAGTCAAATTCAAGCATGCATGTTGGTCGTCAGTGTGATATTGTTTTCACACATAGTTTTGCATATATTTTGGATATCATAATTAATGCAATCTAACAATTTTAATAGATTACATAACAACAACAAAAATTTCAAGTTGCTTGTTCACGCTCTTATGAATTTGTTAGCATGGTATGGTTTTCACACAGCAACATCAACATGTACATACGTACATGTTCAAAGAAAACTAATCGAATGAAATTTCAAGAAATTTTGGCACGTATACAATCACAACCAAGCAATCAAGCCAAGACACAAATCAGGCTCTAATACAAATGTCGGATATTAAGGATTTACCACATAACTTACTTAACGGAAGCGGAAGCGGAATGATCGGAAGGCTGCATCTCAAACTTCATCGCTTAGCCGAATTGGAATCACAAAATTGGAAACCAACTACACAATAACAAGCTAAATGCCACTAATCTCTAAAGGAATTTAGGAGAACTCTCTAGGAATTTCTCTCATATGCTCTAATGTGTGTTTCTTCCATAGACTTTACTCATATTTATAACCGGTGTGGGAGAGATATCTAGTAGCTATATAAGAGCTATCCCAGTACAAGTATGTTCCCATACGCAGTGTATCCAATTGAAAATGTGTTTACTAGTACGAGTAGAAGTAGGAAACCCATCATAGGCATATAGGAATCCTAGTCTTATCATAATTCCAATACTAATCAAGTTAAATTTGAGTTGATCTCAAATATAATAATTAATTCAAGCAACTATTAGGGAGAGAATTTGGAGAAAGATAAACCCGATCCCAATTCGCCCTTGTGATGCCCAAGATGGGTTGTTCTGAGCCCAAGAATTATATGGGAACTTTGTGGTGAAATCAGCCAACTGGCTGATAATGACTAACCATTTCTATTTTGCAGGACAAGCTAGACAATCTGGGAGCAAAATGGAATAACAAGATAGAATGACCCTCAAGTAGATCTGAAAATATCTTTGCCCAATAGGATAAAGATCTTTGGATGGAGGCTCCTCAAAAATGCATTGCCTACAAGTCAAATCTCATGAAGAGAGGTATGAATGTCGACCCCAAATGCATACTATGCAGGAAATCAAATGAATATATACATCACTTGTTCATTTTTTGTAAGAAAATTAGCTCTATTAGAAAGAAATTTGTCCCCAACAAGAACATGTGGATGCTAAGAGTGGCTATAAGAAGTATCCCGAACCAGCTGGCTTTAGGGAAGGGGAGAATCCTCTAACAAGAATCATCATGTTCTTTTGGCATGTATGGTATCTAAGAAACAAATCCAAGGACGAGGGGTCTAATCTTGACTGTAGCAACATCAAAGAATGGTATATCAACTATTGGAACCAGTTTCATTAACAGATAGCTCAAGCCAAGGTGGAGACACCCTCCGGTAGGAACCTTTAAAATTAATGTAGATGAGAGGAGAAGTCCAGATGGAAGCACCATGGGTTTTGGGGTACTCCTGAGAAATTCTAAGGGCTGCACATGGCTGGAAGAGGGAAGGAGTGGATGAAGCCCTACACATAGAGTCATTAGTAATGGTTGGAGGCACAAGACGGGGAGGTGACTTAGGAATCCAGTATGTGGTGATGGAGACGGACATCTAACCAAAAATGCACCAATAAAAAATTACTAAAAATTTCATTAGTTTTAAAAAAAAATTAAAAATATATTCAAATCTACAAAAATAGTAAAAATTGATACATATGTTAAATACACTTAGATTAATAGTTCTGCAAAAGATTTTCAAAAAAAACTATTAAAAAACAGATTAAATACACTTGGGTGCACCAAGCCTAAGTGCACTCGGGTGCATTTAAGCATATCCTCTTTTCTTTTATGTTTTTCTTCTTTTTGTTTTCTCATTTTCTTTTTCTCGGTTCTGATGCTTTTTTTATTTATATGCTGCCCCAACATTACATAAAGTTGCAACTTTTTTATATGCATCAAGTTGTAGTTCGCTTATATGCATCAAGTTGTAGTTAGCTGTAGCCTTTTTTTACTATTTGCACGCTATCTTTACTATAGAAAACTACTGGACTTTTTTATTTGTCCATGCTAAGGGTTGCTGCTATTTTTCTTTGTCACTACAATTAACCTTTAGACTCTAGCTTTGTTTTTTTAAAATTTGTTGATACCTTGTTATTTTTAAAATTTTTCTACTCTAACACTTAAATTTTTACTTTCTTTAAATTTTATTATTAAAATTAAATATTATGCAGTTAAATTTTTCCTGCTTATTACTGAACAAAATTTATTTTTTTACTTATTTCATTGTATTTTTACTCTTTATAATTGTAATTTAGGATATCTTTACCATTTAAATGTTAATCTTATTTTTTACTTATTAGTTTTAGACACTACTATTTTTTGATAAATTTGATATAAGGTGCACCTTACTTTAATCAGTCTCACGCCTAGGCCCTAAGACCCCTTTGCGCCTCAATGTGCCTTGTGCTACTAACAACTATGGTCTCAAGTTATCAATCCAAATTGAAATTTTTAATTTTAAAAATTTTTATATTTTAAATACCAATATAATTCAAAAAATCAAATGAGAGTCTAATTTTAACTATGAAAAATATTTTAGTGTTGCACAAAATGTATGGCAAAGTTTGTCTCAAATGGAGCTTAATTGATTATGAAATTTAAAATCTAACATAGCAATTGTATTTAAAATTATTTGTTTTAGTAGTATACTAAATTTCATTTAAATTAGATAAGTGCCTAGGCTTCATTTAAAAATGGTACAAAATCAATATAATAAAATATTTTGATTTAGATATCAAATTTGAAAATATATTTTAAATATCTAAACCCTCTATACCATAATTTCTAGAGATAAATAATCATATTATCACATTATAATATAAGTAGGCCTAATTTTGCAATGGACTATATTGGAAAACATCTCATTAATTATAAATAATGAGACTTTTAAAAATGAGAGTAAGATAAAAATATATATTTAACCTATAATAAAGAAATATAGAGTGAGTTGAAACTATTTGGGTCAACATACCCATCATACGAAGAATCGCTGTAGGGATTGGATTGCTAAGTTTAGAAAGAATATCTTTAAGTAGTGATTCAATGCATCTAAGTGTATTGAAACTTAAGCGTACTAGGGTGCCAAACCCATTTTTTAAAATATTTTGAATTTTTATAATATTTTTAACATATATATATTAAATTTTATCACTAGTGGAGATGTATATATTTTTTATTTTTAAAAAAGGTATGTTTTAGTCATACATCTCCAAAAAATAATAAAACTTAGCTTATAGATTAAATATATCTAGATTAGTAGTGTAAAAAAAATTTGAAAATAAATTTTGCTCCCCGGGTACTCTTTAAGTTTCGATGTAATCGGGTACATAGAATCGCTATTTAAAATCTTTTGATTTTTAAAATTCACTTCTATCGCAGACGTCCTTTTCCATCACTCTTTTGATTTTGAAGAATTCGCTTTTATCCTGACGACCTTTTTCATTTGCTAATTAATGATCAGCAGAATATGTAGATTCTCAGTTTATAGCTTTTAAGATTTTTATTTTCTTGTTATCGAAATTTTTTTTCATTTCCTATATATATAAAACTATTTGGGTCAAAACCTATTTAACACAACCGAAATTTTAAATAGCAATGTGCTCTTGCATGAAATATTTTATAAAGTGACTTTTTATAATTATAATAAGGCATACGAATCCTTTTGTTCATTATTATTTTTACGTTGAAATTACTATATGAAAAAGTAAATGTATTGGATATGCATATACATTGCTTTTATAATATTTATTATTTTTCAAATTATATTTGTATTTTCAATTTTATAAAATATACTTAAATAAAAATTTAGAATAATATACTATCAATGGAACTAATATCAATCCAAAAACAAATATGTTCTTTCATCAAATAAATAAATAAATAAATATGTGCTTGGGCTTCATTTAAAAATGGTATAAAATCAATATAAAAAAATAGTTTGATTTGAATATCAAATTTGAAATTATATTTTAAATATCTAAACCCTCTAAACCATTATTTCTATAGATAAATAATCGCATAAATTATTATCACATTATAATATATGTAGGCCTCATTTTGCAGTGGACTATATTGGAAAACATCTCATTAATTATAAATAATGCAATTATAAAAAAGAGAATAAAATCAAAAATGTCAACCTATAATAAATATAAGGACTCTTCTATGAAACTCTTCTTCTATGAAACCCCTTCCATTTTTAAAATCTTAATGGTTAATAGAAAATTTACTATATCCATTGTATTTAACATCATTTATAGTATCCTGAAAATTCTTTTATTTTTTAAATTTCAGTATATATGAGTCTCATCTATAAATGTGTAAAATCAATATAATAAAATGATTCAATATTAAAATAGAAACTTTAAAATAGTTTTTTTAACATCTAAATCTCTAAAATATCAATAATATGTGAATAAATGATCCTAAAAAGTATTCTTATATTTTAGTACATGTGTGAATGGATCTAAGTGTTTTTCATAATTTATACATGAATTCGTTTATTTTGAGCAAATGTGGCCTACCTACACATTGTATTGAGATGAAACTTAGTTTCCCAGCTAAATAAAATGATGTTAAATTCAATTAATAGATTAGATTTTCCATCGAGAATTAACATTTCGAAAATAAAAAGGGTTAAAATTACTTCTATGAAACCCAATTTTATAGAAGTATTCCAGTAAAAAATAAAATAGGATGAGTTGAAACTATTCGGGTCAACATGCTTATCATGGGTAGAATCGTTGTGGGGAGTGGATTGCTAAGTTAAGACTCATAATATCTTTGAGCAGTGATTCTGGGTCTATTGAAACTTAAGTGCATTTGGGTGTAAAATCCATTTTCTAAAAGTTTTTGAATTTTTATAATATATTTAACATATGTATTAATTTTATTGTTTTTGAAGATGTATATATATTTTTATTTTTTAAAAATAGGAATATTTTAACCATACGTCTCTAAAAATAATAAAACTTAGCTTATGAATTAAATATACCTAGATTAGTAGTTGTAAAAAAAACTTTTGAAAAGAAATTTTGCCTCTTGGTACTCTTTTAAGTTTCAATACACCGGAGTACATTAAATCTACATTAAATCACTGATTAATATATTTTTATTTCTAAAAATTCGCTTTTACTCGTACTTCTCCATTTGTTCCTCAATGATGAGCAGAATATGTAGATTCTCGGTTTTATAACTTTTAAGATTTTTATTTTCTTTTTATCAAAATTTTTTAAATTTCATTTTTATATAAAAAAACTATTTGGGTCGAAACCTATTCTAACACAGCCGAAATTTTAAATAGCAATGTGCTCTTGAATGAAATATTTTATAAAGTGACTTTTTATGATTATAATAAGACATCCGAAACATTTTATTCATTATTATTTTTACGTTGAAATTACTATATCAAAATCTAAATGTATTGGATATTCATAGACGTTGCCTTTTACAATATTTATTATTTTTCAAATTAAATTTGTATTTTCAATGTAATAAAATATACTTACATAAAAAATTAGAATAAGATACTATACATGGAACTAATATCAATTAAAAAATAAATATGTGCTTGGGCTTCATTTAAAAATGGTATAAAATCAATATGTTAAAACCATTTCATTTAAATATCAAATTTGAAATTATATTTTATATATCTAAACCCTCTAAAACAAAATTTGTAGAGATAAATAATCATACAAATTATTATCACATTATAATATATTAGGCCTTATTTTGCAGTGAACTATATTAGAAAATATCTCATTAATTATAAATAATGTGATTTTGAAAAAGAGAACAAGATAAAAAAAAATGTTTACTATGATAAATAAATTTAAGGTGAGTTGAAATTATTTGGGTCAACATGCCTATTATGAGCAGAATCATTGTGAGGAATGGAATCATTGTGGGGAGTGGATTGCTAAGTTTAAATTCAGAATATATTTAAGTAGTGATTTAATACATTTAGGTGTATTGAAACTTAATGCACTCCGTGCAAAATTCATTTTTTTAAAAGTTGTTTGAATTTTTTATAATATATTTAACATGTGTATTAAATTTTATCATTTTTGAAGGTATATATTTTTTTATTTTTAAAAATAAGAATATTTTAGTCATACATCTCTAAAAATAATAAAAATTGACTTATAAATTAAATATACTTACATGAGCAATGGTAAAAAAAGACTTTTGATAACAAATTTTGCACCGTGGTACTCTTTTAAGTTTCAATGCACTGAGTACATTGAATCAGTACTTAATATCTTTTGATTTCTAAGAATTCAATTTTACACGTTCTCAATTTGCTCCTTAATGATGAGCAGAATATGTAGATTCTCGGTTTTATAGCTTTTAAGATTTTTATTATCAAAAAGTTTTAATTTCGTTTATATATAAAGAAAACTATTTGGGTCGAGACCTATTCTAACACAACCGAAATTTCAAATAGCAATATGCTCTTGCATGAAATATTTTATAAAGTGACTTTTTATAATTATAATAAGGCATCCGAAACCTTTTATTCATTATTATTTACCTAGAAATTATTAGATCAAAACCTAAATGTATTAGATGTTCATATACTTTTCTTTTTATAATATTTTATTATTTTCAAATTAAATTTGTATTTTCAACGTAATAAAATATACTTACACAAAAAATTAGAATAAGATACTATTCATGGAACTGATATCAATTCAAAAATAAATATGTGCTTGGGCTTCATTTAAAAATGGTATAAAATCAATATAATAAAATCGTTTCATTTAAATATCAAATTTGAAATTATATTTTATATATCTAAACCCTCTAAAACAAAATATCTAGAGATAAATAATCATACATACGAATTATTATCACATGATAATATATGTAAGACTTATTTTGCAGTGGACTATATAAGAAAACATCTCATTAATTATAAATAATGTGATTTTGAAAAAGAGAATAATATAAAAAAATATGTTAACCTATAATAAATAAATATAAGGTGAGTTAAAACTATTCAGGTCAACATGTTTATTATGAGCAAAATCATTGTGGGGAGTGGATTGTTAAGTTTAGACTCAGAATATTTTTGCGTAGTGATTCAATACATTTAAGTGTATCAAAACTTAATGCACAAAACCCATTTTTTAAAAATTTTTTGAATTTTTTATAATATATTTGACATATATATTAAATTTTATTAATTTTGAAGATATATATTTTTGGTTTTTAAAAACAATGATATTTTGGTCATACATTTTCAAAAATAATAAAACTTAGCTTATAGAATAAATATATGTGAAAAAGAGTTTTTGAAAATAACATTTGTGCATGGGTACTCTTTAATTTTTAGTGCACCTAAGTACATTGAATTACTAGTTAATATCTTTTTATTTTTAAGAATTCACTTTTATCTTAACGTCCTTCTCCATCTTCTTCTTAATGATCATTAGAATATGTAGATTCTTAGTTTTATAGCTTATAAGATTTTTATTTTCTTTTTGTCAAATTCTTTTTATTTCCTTTATATATATAACTATTTAGGTCAAAACCTATTCTAACGCAACCCAAATTTTAGATAGCAATGTGCTTTTGGATGAAATGTTCTATAAAGTGACTTTTTATAATTATAATAAGACATCCAAACCTTTTATTCATTATTATTTTCACGTTGAAATTATCATATGAAAAACTAAATGTATTGGATATGAATATATGTTGCTTTTTATAATATTAATTATTTTTCAAATTAAATTTGTATTTTCAACGTCGTAAAATATACTTAAATGAAAATTAGAATAATAAACTATTCATGGAACTAATATCAATTCAACAATAAATATTTTAATAAATTTAATCTTTAAAAACTCATAAAAATTATTAAAATTTATTGATGGTATCAAAATTTAATTAAAATGTAATCAATGATTTAGATATCAAAAGTAAATTACATAATATATATTCTATAAAGTGACTTTTTATAATTATAATAAGACATCCGAACCTTTTATTCATTATTATTTTTACGTTGAAATTATCATATGAAAAACTAAAAGTATTGGATATGAATATATGCTATTGCTTATAATATTAATTATTTTTCAAATTAAATTTGTATTTTCAAAGTCATAGAATATACTTAAATAAAAAATTAGAATAATAAACTATTCATGTAACTAATATCAATTCAAAAATAAATATTTTAATAAATTGAATCTTTAAAAACTCATAAAATTATTAAAATTTTATTTATGGTATCAAAATTTAATTAAAATGTAATCAATGATTTAGATATCAAAAGTAAACTACATATTATATACTTTGTTTGAGTTTTATTCCATCCTCCCATGTTCTACACGTCACAACCTATTTTTGAATTGATACTTACGGCCTTTATACGGGATAAGGAAAATATTGATTATCCTAATTTTCTTTTGTAGAGCAGATATTTCTATTTAATTATATTCTTTTGATTGTTCTAGCCAACCTACTAGTCTAATGGCAAATAGGCTTCCTTCAGTTCTTAAGTTTTCAATAGTTTTGGTATATCGTTTGTTATTTTGTCTTAAAAATTTTAATTCTTTGATGATTTTCTTAATTATTGGACTCATCCTAGAAGATAATAAATTTGGTCTTCTATTTCTTTTATATAAAATTGGATTATTCCTAATACTCTAATGGCTTCTCTATAAATAATATAATCATGGAGTTGTGGGGTGACATCATACCGAGCCACAATATGTTGTACTAAAATTTCTTCTTGTTTTAATTCTTTCAATCTTGTTCTTAAATACCTTATCTAATATGGTAATGGCATAATTATAGTTCTTCAGAGGATGAACTATATCCCCATTCTAGTTCTATAAGAATTATTTCTTGATTATTTATAATACGAAGAGGCCGATGTTCAGGTAATTCTGATAGTTGAGTTTCTATTGTAAATATGATAACATTACGACCTACCCGATAATCAGCATGCCAGAATAGTAATCTAAAAATATTGTATTCAAACCATTCATCATATGAAAAAGCAATATCAATCATTAAAACACAACTTACATAGATAACATTACTCTTTACAAAGGAAGACGCTGCTGAAGACTCTTAAGCCCTTGAACTTTCACTCTTAACTTACTTAGGAATTTAGGAGGCTCAAAGATTCTTCGATGCCCCTTACAAACTTCACACATCTATTTATAGAACTGGAAAAGGAGCGGAATTTACAATGAATTAAGTCCAGAGCAGACTTGAGATGGTGATAAATCCGAGGTCTTGTCCGTCGAGCGACGTGTCCTGGATAAGGAGGGAGTCAAGCGGCCCGATGAGATAAGATTCCGATAAAGCTATTGCTTTAGCATCTTTAAATAGTGTCTTCTTTTGACCTTTGGGAATAAAGCTGTCTGAATAGTGAGATTATTTTCAATAATGGAGTCTTGTCAGCTAGAAAGGGATTGCGACGAGATGTCCATTTGATCAGTATTAACCTGACTGAAGAATAATAGCTCCAATGCTTTTGATCGTTGCTCGTGCTCAGATAATTCTGGAAAATCTTAATAAGTTCTAAGGCCTTTTTGAGAGCGTCTTTGGTAGCCTCAGACCTTGCTGGCATTTGTAAGATAGAATCTTCTTTAAATTTTTCTTTCTGCTGGTGTTCATAGTGTCACTGCCAACGACATCTTTAGACTATATCCTCGTAAGAGAATTTAGGTCACCAATTGGTATAGGAAGAATAAGTCATGTATGGTCGTGTAGTTGGCTTAGTATAAAATGAAAAATCTCATCTTATAATCCACGGAATATTTCTTCTACTATAAATTTAATTAAAGCAAATACATTTTCTAATATTGCCGGCGACAAAACCTTTAATAAATCTTTTGGTATAATGTCTAGGTTAAATCCCCATAAATCCCAAAATTTGTCTAAAAACCAATTCGAAATGGGTTGATTGGGATTTTCTAAAATAAATCTTATCAATCAAGAATGTGAAAAGAAATAATTCTGTCTGAATAATATCCTTTGCTATGCTTCCTGATAATCCCAATAATTATACCTTAACATAGTGGGTTTGAACTTAGCATTTTCACTAATGGTTACCGGTTCAGGGAAGGAGAATAACGCATTAGGATTGTGCGAAAACCATTGTTCTAGAGGAATAATTCTTTTAATATGTAATTTTGAATATAATATCCAGTCATCTCTAGGAGGTTTGGTAACATGTTCTATAGATATAGAAGAGGTTTGCAATAAAATTCTTTCATAATAATTTATATCTTTCCCTAGTGCATAAAAAATAAACCATTCGTCATTAGGAAAATATTTTCTATATAGTAAAGTGGATATTTCTTAAATAACTTTCTCTCCCTTTTGTCCTGAGGAAATTTAGTAAGGGAGTTGTTTCCTCTGATGATCTCAATATCTTGTTTGTCTAAATTTAGTATAAATTTATCTATATAAAACACAAAATTATAATTCTGAGGTATAGTAGATGAGGAGGTTGAGGCCTTATCTGCCGGGCTCCTAGGAGGAACCAGTGGCTGAGTTGGCTGTGATGATTGGGTTGGGAGAACTGGCTGTGATATGCAAAGGCAATCCCTATAGAAATTCTCTTGAAAAATAATCAGGGAGAACATTATCTTTTCCTTTAATATATTCTATCTGAAAATTAAAATGTGATAGCATAGCTTGCCAACAGGCAAACATGTGATGTGATACAAATGTTTTTACATCCTTTTGAATAATTTGTTTTGCTGTTCTACAATCTACTCTAAATAAGAATTCTTTGTTGAATAAATCTCCTTGGAATTTATCAATGCATAACAACATCTCTTTTTTAATTGTAGGATATTTCTGTCTTGTTTCATTCCATAATCCTAAAGTATATCTTATTAAATATTCTTTATCTTGATCCCTTTGTTTTAATATACCTCCATAGCCTATATCTGATGCATCTGTTTCAACAATTTTAAATAAATCTGCGTTAGCTAGATGCAAGCATGGTAAATATCTTACATTTCTCTTAACATTTTATACCGCCTCATATGTTCAATTATCCATGGGGGCGGGTTTTTTTTAATCTTTGCAGTAATAATTTCCTATCTTGTGCTACTGATAATTGGAAATTAATGACATATTTTATGAGCATTTTATACCAATTTGGTGGGTAATTAATTGAGTTTAATATGAAATTTTCTCTAAAATGTGGTTTTGCAACATTTAGGTATTAAATGTTAATTTCAAGTTATTTAAATAATTTTTGTAATCTTTTGACTTGAAATTACATTTTAATTGTTGCCATGAAATTAAATGGGCTTGAAATGATTTTTATAATGATGACCCACTAATGATTTTTTAATGAATTAATTATTCAAATATTTTTTATGTAGGTTTGCAAATCTAGATGTTGGCCCCATAAGTAAATCAGATCCAAGTCGTGCATCCAGCAGCTTAATCACATGACCAACATTGAAATCTTAGTCATTGAGAAAATCCAATTTAACAAGTGTCCAGGCGTGGGGCTCACCATCCAAGCCGTTGAATTATCATCCAAAATCCATGGAGCTAATTCTGCCAAAATCCACCGTCCAAAATGCCAAGGTCATCCAATCCCAGCTGTCCATGAAACCAAAAAAATCATGCAGCGTAAACGGTCCAAATTTTCATCCACTAGCCAAGCTGTCCAGGAAAATTAAAACCAGAAATTTGACCATCCAGATAATTCATCCAGGCCATTGATCAGATCCCATGAAATTAACGGTTCCAACAATTTTTCCATCTAAGCCGTCCAATTCAATGGCTGGAAACTCCAGCAAAGCAATCGCCGGCCAATCAATGCAGCCCATCCAGTTCCAAGGCATCTAGAAAGCTCTACACCGTTTGATCATCAAAAGCAAAAATCAGTAGGCCAGCAATCAATTAAGCGCTGAAATATTCAGAACTCCAGCAGCAAGTGATGCGCAAATAGAAATCCTCAATTGGGTAGAATGCGTAATGGCCGATCAACGCAAGAAGGCTGCGTAAGCTTGTGTTCTGTGCAACTTCAATATTATAAATAGAGAATTATGAGAGAGCAGAGGAGGAGATTCCAACGGACAAAAATTCAAGAAGAGAGAAATTTAGAGAGAGAGAGAGAGCAAGGCGATGGAGTGCACAGGCAAGAGGCAGACCGGCGAGTTGCGTTGTGCAGCCGACACACCATCGGGAGCTTCAAACCAATAAGCCTTCCTACCTTTTTCCCTTTTTAATTTTTATTGTCTTCTTTAAGATGGATTTGAATTTTAATTTTATTTTGGACTTAAACATGCTCAGCTAAATCTTAAATCTAGGGTTTAGGATGTAGCATGAGTACAATGTAGCGTGGTGTGAGTTTTAATTTATTCATGACAGATATTGTTGTTAATTTAATATCTTGTGATTTTTAATGCTTGCTTTGTACATGGGCCCGTACTTTGACATGATTCCATATATTAGGTGATGGAACCGAGAGGTGGAAACCTAATATACGATAATCAAGATATTAAACCTGAAAATCTAAGACCATGAGAATAGGCATGATGACCTTGAGGAATTCCATGAACAAACCACAGAACTTAATGAATTCTAATTAACTTAATCCTATGAGAATAGGTGGTTAAGAAAATTAAGTTACGCCCTGTAGGTTTCGAGAGAAGGTGCAAGAATAAATTAGGGTTTGTTCTCCTTTAACAAATAATATCTTAATTAAATAATTATACCACTACCTGTTGCAAAAGACGCATGTGAAATCCTAGACCCTAGGTACTTGCACTCTTGTTCTCTACTTGTTTTCGTTTTCAATTTTCTCTTTCCATTTTTCTATTTCTTTTTCATTTTATTTACTATATTCTACTCATATCCGACACGATAGCATTTAAAAGCAAAGTTTATAGTCCTGAATTCCCTGTGGATCGATAATTTATATACTACAATCTACGACCCGTGCACTTGCGGTGAGATTGCAAATAAGTATTTTGACATCGTTGCCGAGGAATTCAGCGTTACTTTAAATTTTATTTTTAGATACTTTCTTTGTTATTTTCTTTCTCCATTATTTTTATTTTTTATCTATTCTTTTTCTTTTTTGTCTTTTCTCTCTATCTTTTTTATTTTTTATTTATTTTTATTTTTATTATTTTTTATTTATTTTATTTGATTTTATTTTTATTTTTATTTTTATTTTTTTCCTTTTCATCTCTCGCTCTTAGTTGTTTTTATCTTTTCTGAACTAGCTAGTTAATCTTTGTATGCACCCATATACTCGAAGCTTTGTGAAATAACTAGCTAAAAAACTCTTTGTTGCTGACCTTGATATCGAACATTCTTTTAGGAGAAGAATTCGTGAGTACAAGCAACAGCAATCTTTTCAAGACACCATGGTGGAACATAACAATCCAAACTCGCGACATGAAGAGCAGGAGGAAGGCCAAGCTGAGAACAAAGCTCCTCCAAGAAGGGTAACTCTTAGCGATCAGAACCGGCCGAACCCTCAAGGATTTCGATCATGCATAGTTGAACTAGAAATTAATGCAAGAAACTTTGAACTCAATCCCAGGCTTATTCGGATGGTTTAGCAGGACCAATTTGCAGGACTACTCTCTGAAAACCTGACTGTACACATCACTAAGTTCCTGCAACTGTGCAACACAATCGAGGTACAAAATATCCCATGCGAGGTAATCCATCTTCAAATTTTCCATTTTCTCTTCGTGACAGGGCAAGCGAGTGGTTCTATTCTATGCCACTCGACAAATTTAATACATGGGATGAGCTCTCTACTGCTTTCTTGGAGAAATTCTTTCCATCCATTAAAATTAGAAAAATCAGGGACAAAATCAATCAGTTCATCCAAAAAGATGACAAAACTCTATACGATGCGTGGGAGAGAATGAAAGATTTGCTGCGCAAGTGTCCACATCATGGCATCTCGCAGGGTGACGTTATTGAAAATTTCTTCAATGGACTCGATAGACCTAGCCGAAGTGCCATCAATTCAGCTGCTAGTGGCCGATTCATGCGACTCACTAACGAGGAGGCTCTCGAACTCCTCGATGACTTGGCTTTTTATGATTCTCAATACGGCGACGTCCGAGGACCCTCTGGACGAGGTAATGTATATGATATCGAATCCATAAATTCTCTTCATGCTAAACTTGATGAACTTTTACAGCAAAGAAGCAGGAACCCACGGACCGAAATGCATCTTCTTCTCGACAAATTTCATGTGAGATCTGTGGAGCTTCACACTACACGTCTGAGTGTAGTTTTGCAATCTAAGACACCAGAAGCGAGCAGGCCAATGCATTCAATAACCAGTATGATACTTGCACTTATGGTAACCCTTACTCAAATACTTACAACCCTGGATGGAGGAACCACCCCAATTTCTCTTGGGCAAACCAGTCAAACACATAAAACTATGCTCAAAATAATAAGCCACCTGGTTTCCTAAGAAGACTATTGAACCCTCTCTCGTACTAAACTCAGCCCGAGCTACCTGCACCACCTCAAGCACAATCCTCCGATCCCTTGATTGACAAACTACTTGAAGAAATGAGTCAAACGAAAACCCATATTAAACTGCTTCAAAACCAAATTGCCTAACATGCCACTACCACATCCCATAGAGATCAGGGCAAACTCCCTAGCCAACCTGAAGTAAACCCTAGGGAACAAGTGCAGGCAGTTACCTTGCGGAGTGGAAAGCAGCTTGACCCACCTCAATCACCTTAAATTGACACTGAAAAGGAGGCCGAGCAGGAATAGAAGCAAAACGATGAGCCACACCTCGAACCAGTGGTGGAAAATTCGTACATCCTGCCACCTCCTTACAAGCCTCCCCTTTCCTTCCCACAAAGGCAGTGACGGAAAAACTTCCAAAGCAGTTCGATAAATTTATTTCAACACTTAAGAACTTATCAATCAGCGTGTCATTTATTGACATGATCTTTCATATGCCAACTTATGCAAAATTCCTAAAGGAGATGCTATCTAACAAAAGAAAGCTCAAAGAGCATGGAACCATTGCACTCACTGAGGAGTGCAACGCCATCTTGTAGAATTAGCTACCTGAAAAGCTAAAGGATCCTAGGAGCTTTTCTATTCCTTGTGCTCTTGGGAATGTCTAAATTAGCAAGGCGCTATGTGATCTCGGAGCTAGTGTAAGTCTGATCCCTCTCTCCATCTGTAAAAAGCTGAACATCGGTGATCCAAAAACAACTTCTATATCCCTCCAACTGGCCGATCAATCAATCAAATTTCCAGTTGGCATTCTTGAAGATGTTCCCTTGAAAGTCGGCAAGCTGTTCATCTCAGTCAACTTTGTAGTCCTCGACATGGAGGAGGACCGCCAAATTCCAATTATTCTTGGACGACCTTTCTTAGCCACTGCTGGAGCCATTATAGACGTCAAGAATGGTCAACTTTCTCTGACAATTGGAGATGAGAAAATGGAATTCAACCTCTTCTCGGCCATGAAATACCCCTCTCGATAACTCTTATTTACGGGTTGACATGGTCAATGAGTCAACAACCAAAGGAACTTCAAGCAACCTAACTCAGATGTCCATAAGTAAAGGAGAAACTATGGAAGATCTGAATCAACAAATTGCTAAATCGTTGGCAACATCTGAAAGCGGGAGATCAAAACAACAAAAATCTGATGAACAAAAGAGAAAAGCTGACAAACTGGTAACTATTTGTTCTCCTTCTTGTCGTTATTTTAAAACTAATTGCAACGATTCATTGGCAAGAAAAGTTCTCAAGCAAATATGGAGGCCAATTCAAGGAACGACGAATGCGAGAAAATCTGGAGGCAAGAAAAAGAATCGGGGAAATGAGAAAGTTGGAGTTAGTGAACATCAGATGATAAAACTGTAGTCGGGCTGACGACTTTAAACCAAGTGCTACTTGGGAGGCAACCCAAGAATTTTTGCCTTGCAGGGGAGTTTTAGTTTTATTTTTTTTTAGTTTCTTTTATTTTAGAATTTTGCTATTTTTTAAATTTAGAGCTTTATTGGTTATTTTTCAAAGCTTACTTGGAAGGAAGCACCATAGATGAAAATTCAGTTCAACTCGCCAAAACAAGGAAATTAACATCTAACATTTTTTTACAATTACTCCATTTATTTTGATGGCATGATTTACATTGAGGACAATATCAATTTCAAGTGTGGGGGTGAATGCGTTGTATTAATTTTCTCTGAATATTTCTTTCACTACCCTAATGATTATAATTTTTGTCACATTTTGAAAAAAAAATTTAAAAAAATTTAGGTAATTCTTGCATAAATTATGATATTAGATTGATGGAGACCCTATTTTGAACTCTTGTATGTCTTATAAGCAAATCATACTTGGAGTTTCAAAATCTTTGAGTTAGAACAAAAAAAAACTGAAACCTAATGAGATATTAAATTTATTTTTGAACATGCACTTGTTGAAAATACTCGGATTTTTGTCGTGAATCACTTGATGAAACCGATATACCTAGGAACCTATTCTGTTTTCTTTCAAAATCACAGTAATCCTCTCTAATTTATCAAAGGTATTTCTAATACACACAATTATCATTTAAGAAGGTAGTTTTTTCCATATACATGAAAAATTTTATTCTGGTTGAAGAATTTTCAAAGCCAAAACTTTATTTAACCAATTCATGGACATGATTAAGGCATTTTTTTCATGATGAGCCTATCTTTGAAAGTATAACAGTTGTTTACCCCCATTGAGCCTGAACTTAATTTTTTTTTTCTAAACCTTAATTCCCACTTAGTTGAACTAACTTCGAAATTAATTTCCGAGCTGAAAAGTAAATGGGAATAAGGTTTAATCTCGTGACTGTGCAAAGAATATCCTGAAATATGGTGAGAGAAATTATTGCAGGACTTGGTTAAAAAAAACTACTAAACCAAGTGTAAGAACAGGCTTCAAAAAAAAATTCGAAAGCACTAAGTGTGGGGTTAGCATTATTTGTTGTTGTAAAATGAGGCTCAAGTCATATAGAGACGGTTCAATTTTTGAAAATTTTTTGAAATTTTATTTCTTGTGTCAAACCTAACCATTGTCCTACTAAGTCCTTATGATCCTATGAATTGGTTAATTGAGTTGGTAGAAGAAATTTAAATATAAAATTTTTATGAGATGTATATGAGGTAATTTAACTGATATTTTCTGCATTACTACTATTACTTGAATTGATGAATGTGTGCATGGAATAACTAGATAAATGGGGAAGATATCTGATAATTAGGAGTTTATTGCGGGAGTTTTTGAACTCTTAATAATTAAAAGCATAGTCGGTGACAGGGTGTATAGTATTAGTCATGTGAGAATGGATTGTTGAATGTGATTTTCAACGAATATCATGTTTCGAAATTTTAGTTAATTACTCTCATTAGTTTTTGATGATTGGCTAAACATTTATTTTCACTTTTTACTCAGAGTTTTGAAATTTTGCAATCTGTTCTTTAATTCCTTTATATTTGCTTGAGGACAAACAAAAGTTCAAGTGTGGGGGTATTTGATAATTGGAAATTAATGACATATTTTATAGGAATTTTATACCAATTTGGTGGGTAATTAATTGAGTTTAATATGAAATTTGTTCTAAAATGTGGTTTTGCAACATTTGGGTATTAAATATTAATTTCAAGTTATTTAAATAATTTTTGTAATCTTTCGACTTGAAATTATATTTTAATTATTGCCATGAAATTAAATGGGCTTGAAATGATTTTTATAGTGATAACCCACTAATGATTTTTTGTTGAATTAATTATTCAAATATTTTTTATGCAGGTTTACAAATCTAGATGTGGGCCCCATAAGTAAAGCAGATCCAAGTCATGCATCCAACAGCTAATCACATGACCAACATTGAAATCTTAGCCGTTGAGAAAATCCAATTTAACAAGTGTCCAGGCGTGGGGCTCACCATCCAAGCCATTGAATTATGATCCAAAATCCATGCAGCTAATTCTGCCAAAATCCACCATCCAAAATGCCAAGGTCGTCCAATCCCAGCCGTCCATGAAACCAGAAAAATCATGCAGTGTAAACGGTCCAAATTTTCATCCACTAGCCAAGCTGTCCAAGAAAATTAAAATTAGAAATTTGACCATCCAAATAATTCATCCAGGCCATTGATCAGATCCCATGAAATTAACGGTTCCAACAATTTTTCCATTTGAGCCGTCCAAATCAATGGCTGGAAATTCCAGCAAAGCAATCACCGGCCAATCAATGCAGCCCATCCAGTTCCAAGGCATCCAGAAAGCTCTGCACCATTTGATCATCAAAAGCAAAAATCAGTGGGCCCACAATCAATTAAGCGCTAAAATATTCAGAACTCCAACAACAAGTGATGCGCAAATAGCAATCCTCAATTGGGTAGAATGCGTAATGGACAATCAACGCAAGAAGGTTGCGTAAGCTTGTGTTCTGCTCAACTTCGATATTATAAATAGAGAATTGGGAGAGAGCAGAGGAGGAGATTCCAGCAGACGGAAATTCAAGAAGAGAGAAATTTGGAGAGAGAGAGAGAGAGAGAGAGAGCAAGGCGGTGGAGAGCACGGGCAAGAGGCGGACCAGCGAGTTGCATGGAGTGGTCGGCACACTATCGGGAGCTTCAAACCAATAAGCTTTCCTATCTTTTTCCCTTTTTAATTTTTATTGTCTTGTTTAAGATGGATTTGAATTTTAATTTTATTTTAGACTTAAACATGCTCAGCTAAACCCTAAATCTAGGGTTTAGGATGTAGCATGTGTATAATATAGCGTGGTGTGGGTTTTTAATTTATTCATGATGGATATTATTGTTAATTTAATATCTTATAATTTTTAATGCTTGCTTGGTACACGAGCCCGTACTTTGGCATGATTATATATATTAGGTGTTGGAACCGAGAGGTGGAAACCTAATATACGATAATCAAGATATTAAACCTGAAAATCTAAGACCATGAGAATAGGCATGATGACCTTGAGGAATTTCATGAACAAACCACAGAACTTAATGGATTCTAATTAACTTAAACCCATGAGAATAGGTGGTTAAGAAAATTAGGGTACGCCTTGTAGGTTTCGAGAGAAGGTGCAAGGATAAATTAGGGTTTGTTCTCCTTTAACAAACAATATCCAAATTAAATAATTATACCACTACCCATTGCAAAAGACGCATGTGAAATCCTAGATCCTAGGTACTTGCACTCTTGTTCTCTACTTGCTTTTGTTTTCAATTTTTTCTTCCTATTTTTCTATTTTTTTCCATTTTATTTACTATATTCTACTCATATCCGACATAAAAGTGTTTAAAAGCAAAGTTTATAGTCCTGAATTTCCTGTGGATCGATAATTTTTATACTACAATCTACGACCCGTGCACTTGCGGTGAGATTGCGAACAACTACTTTTTCATAGAATTCTGCTATATAATTTAAATATCCTAAAAATCTTTGCAATTATTTTTTATCTTTAATTTCATTAGGGAATTTATCAGTAAAGACTATAACTCTATTTATGGGTTGAATAGTATTATTTTTTATATCGAATCCTAAGAAAGATATTTCTGTTTAGAATAATTTTATTTTTCTTTTGGATAAAACTAATCCATTGTGATGAATTATATTTTTAAAAGTTTTCAAATGTTTCCAGTGCTGTTGAATAGAATCAAAGTACAACAGGTTATCATCAATATAAACTATAATGAATTCAAAATAAGGACTGAATATATCATGTATTATATTTTGAAACTCAGACGGTGCATTCTCCAGTCCAAAAGGCATGACATTCCAGTCATAGTGTTCGAAAGGCACTGTAAATGCTGTCTTATATTTATCTTCTTCAGTTATCTGGATTTGCCAATAGCCGGATTTTAAATCAAATTTTGAAAATATTCTTTGCCTTTATAATTCTTTATACTAGATCATTTTTGTTAGGAAGGGGATATCGAATCCGTTTTAAACCTTTATTTATCAGTCTATAATTTATTACTAGTCTGGGAGCTCCTCGTTCAATTTCAGCTATGTTATTAACATAAAAGGTTGGACAGCTCCAAGGTGACTAACTTGATCTTATTAATTTTTTATCTAATAAAGTTTGGGTTTCTTGTTTAAAATATTTTAATAATTCTAGATTCATTTGTATAAGTCTAGCTTTGGTTGGTATTTTTTCTTCATTAAACTCTTCTATATATGGTAGTTTAACTTTATGCTTTTTCCTATTCCAGAAGGCATTAAGAAGCTCAGAATATATTTCTTTGGATAGTTTTATACGGAAATCTTCTATAGATGCTTTGAGAGGCCCTTGTAATTGATTTTCAATATATTTCATAATATTTTGTTCTTGTAAATAGCAAAAAAAATTCTTTTTATATAACAATATTTCTTTTAATTATGCTAATAATGACATTTCAAGTGGCTTTATAAATGAAAATATAATTTCTTTATTTTGGATAATAGTATGTTGTGGCGCCCCGAACCGAGATGTCCATATAATCTTTACTCCAAGATCTTGTCGATTGGTAAATATGAGTCAAGATTGTTGCCCTGATCACGCGACGGGTTCTTAATTGGATCTCGTCCAATTTTTTTTTTTCATTCGTCACTTAAGCATACACTATATTCATAATAAACTCATCCATATCATTATAAAACCATTTATATCTTCTTTTTATTGCAATAATTCACATAAGTACAATCATGTTTGTAATATCCATAAAACATATCTTCAACATGATTATCATACATTTGTCCTTTTGGACGCATACATATAACTGCAATTAAATTTGCAGGTCATTTCTGCCTGGCATCCTTTAAGAGTCAGCTCCATAGCTTATTTGTCATTTTGAAAACACATATGAGTAATAATACTCAGTAAGCAAGCCTTTTTCTTTAGCAAGTAATTTTTTTCCTTTCATTCAAATGCATTTCTCCCTATTTGGTAGGAGACACTTACCAAGTAATCAATTACCAATGGGACGAAAACCTTTTCATGCATTTCATGAGAATGCAATGCATTCACTCATTTATGACTTTCCTTATGCCTCCAACCTCTGGGAGGATGCCGCCGACATACAGCCCTTGCGACTTGGCAATAGTGAAGGGGGATCCTCGATCCGCTTACTACCTCCACCAAAGTCTCTTCCTTGTGCACCATGTTCATACATACATATGCCGGCATGACATGCTTCATAAAACTTGATAAATCATTTAGAAAGTAATTTAACAAGCATTTAGCAATCATTTCAGGTAAAGCATTATAGGGATGACCATCCTTAAATATAATTCATAAAACATATGAGCAAACAATTTGCAATCATTTACAAATATTTTAGAAAGCATATAGCTTGCTTACCTCCTCAGTCTATGTCCTCCACATTTTCCTTTTCTTTTCCTATACAAGGAAAAATAATATTTTATCTATATCATTCCATGTCTTAGATTACTTCTCATGCATGCTTTATAATCATCCATTACCTCATTTCTATAGAGGTTATCCCTTTATAAATGCTTGGTCATTACCTCCTTATATGGATTTTTATCCATAAATCTTTTAAAAATTCCATCCATATATCCTCATAAAATATAAAAATAAATCTCAATTTTTTCCAAAATCACGCTGTTACTATTCATGGATTCCAAAAATAAAAAAATACCATGACATACCTTATGCTTAGTATATCATGGAAAATTTCATAAATTTTGAATTTATCATCATTTACTTGGCTAAAAAAATTATTTTCTCCATATACTAAAAATCAACATAAATTCACTTAAGCATAATCCTTAATTTCAAAAATCATGAAATTAATATATCAACATCATATTTATCATATCCATACATCCAGAATCATCATTTATAAATTTTGGAGCATTATTTCCACATATCATATACTATTTTTCCGAATGCTCTATCTTCGCACCAAATTTTTGATGTTTTGGCATAATTCCAATTAAGCATTATATTTATACTTATTTTCTCATGCTTAGGCATTATCTAAGCATGGTTTTATCCTACTTAACATCCAAAAGAAATTTGGGTAGAAATCATTTATCCAAAGTGGAGATACGCCTTTTTTTCTCACACTTCCTCTCTCTAACTTACTCCTTTCTTTCCTTGGACGTGTGGGATAGTTTGGGGACTTGGAATGACTCAAATGGAGCTGGGTTTTGATGGCCTTGGACGTTCACCCTGCTGCCCTATTTATAGGGTTGCATTTTTCAAGAATTTAGAATTTACCCCTAGCTTTGAGGTATTTAATTATAAAATGGTATTTCTTTTTAATTTTGAAAAACACTTTGAGCCATGTGTTGCCCACCCTAAGCCTGCTCCAGCCCCCTATCAAACCCTATTTTTTACCTTTTCTATTTTTAAAATTATTTAATTTAAGCTAAATAAATCTTAGCCGTTGATTAAAGATCAGGTTGATCATGGACCATTGATTTTGGTCAATCCTCCAACTGTCCCTTGCTGTAGCAGCCATTTCATTTAAATTTTTTATTTTTAATTATTTATTTAAATAAAAAGTCAAAAGCTATTTAATGAAAAAGAGAAGTTACATTTTTATCATCATTTGACGTGTCATCTTGACCCTTGATTTGTGATTTTCATCACATCTTAACCCATCTACCATGTCCATCATGAATTTTTAACCATCCACAAAAAATTTCATCGAAATCCGACGCCCGAATTGCAAATTATGAATTTTTCTTTAATTTTCCACAAAAATCCAAAATTAGATTAAAATATCAAAAAGTAATGCTATTTTGTCTTGTAGTGATTAAATCTCCTTTTTTATCTTTTTGTGATTAAGTTAATCCAAGCGATTAACTCTTAATCACGTGTCTTAATCCAGGATTACTATTCATGTGCACTATTCATCCGATTTTCATAAATAATTATTTTAACCTCTATTCCCACATATTTTATACTTATGAATGTATATTTTCCAAATATATTATCTAGGGTTTACAACCCTAAGATTTTATGCACGTGTCTAAGATCGGGGTTTCACAATCCTCCCCCCCTTATAATAGGTTTCGTCCCGAAACCTGTTGTCCTTCAAATATTTCATTACGCTTTTTCTGCGTAATTAGATATCTATATTCAAAAGCATATTAGCCTTTTCTGGCTTTTGCTAATTCATATGAAGGAAATCCCTCCTTTTTCTTATCTATCTTTAAATGTATTGGGATTGGAAAAACCATTTCTTTCATCATTGCACCCCATCTATTTAGCCTCAATTTCTATCATAGGATTAAATATCATCATGCTTATCATGACTTGCATACTCGATTCTTTACTTGCCATTTTATATCCTTGGTTTTCTCCACCCATAGTGTGTGTGTGGTTATGTATTGGTATGAATATGTAACATCTGAATTAAATAATGAATTTCCTAAAATTTAAATCATACTTGTGTGCACTTTGTCCTCTATTTCTTGAGACTCCATTTTTGTGAGGGCTTGGACATGCACAGGGTTGTTGGCTATGGCGGGGGCTTTCTACTGGTCCAACCTTCCTTGAGTTGGAGCTTCTTGTGGTTTGTTCGGGCAGTTGAATGATATATACCCGACTTGGCCACATATGAAGCACTTGGTCGTTCTACATTCCCGAGTCATATGTCCCGTTTGACTACACTTAAAACATTTCCTCAATCCTTGGAGGCATTCACCAGAGTGGTGCTTATGGCAAGTTTTGCAAGGTGAGGTGCTCCTTCCCTTGTAACTGGATTTCTCCATTCCAGTTATTGCTTTCTCATTTTTCCCTTTCTTGACCTCATTTTCCTTGGGAGCCGAGAAGAATTGCTCTTGAGCTTGCATAAGCTCCTGTGTCCTCATGGACTCCATTTCTAATGCCCTAGCTCTTTCTATACTTGAGGCATAATCTCTTATTAGTAATGGGGCTAGTCCCTCCCTTAATTGGGGTCTCAACCCTCGTTGGAACCTCTGTGCCTTATTCTCTGGCACATTGGCAATCCAAGGTACATACCTAACCAAGGCATTGAATCTTGTTGTATATTCTGTTACCGTCATCTTGCCTTGGTACAGTTTCTCGAACTCTATCACCTTTTGGCTTTACAAGCCTACTGGAAGATACTCTTTATTAAATTCTTCTAAAAATTTTTGTCATGATACCCGTTCTGGGTGTGGCATAGTAACCATCAATGTTTCCCACCATTCATAAGCATTTTTTATCAGTAGATGGGTAACACATAAAATTTTCTGTTGATCATTGCAGGGCAAAATCCTAAATACTTTTTGATTTCCATGATCCATTGTTCTGCAATGATGGGGTCTGGTTCCCCAACAAACTTAGGGGGTCGTTGGGCAAGGAAGGCATTGATAGCCTTTCTATCAGCCTCTAGGAGGGTATCTTCTATACCTCTAGAAAAATTGAGGTTGGCCGATGGGCCAGGTGTTCCCCCATTATCGCCTTGTGGCGGGGCCTGCAGATTTCTCTCCCACATACCTTGTATTATACCGGCGGCCTGGGTTACCCATTGCTGCATTGCCTTTTCTACGGCTGCAGCTATCCTTTCTTCTATCTGCCTTTCTTGGTTAGCTCTTCTTTCTACATGGAATTCGGAGCTAGCCTCTTCCCGTCCTTGACGTCTATCCTCTTGACTCGGACCTTTTGGTCCGTTTACTGGTTTCTCTTCCTTCAGGTCGGCTAACCGATTCTCCTATTGGTGTCTTCCCTTTATTCAACCTAGCTCCGGCTCTTGTAGTTGGCATTTTTACTTTCTATATGTACAAAACTTTGGTTAGTATCATAACATTCTTATAATACTAACATTTATAATATTCATAACATTATTCATATTCAAGCATACACATCTATATATGTTTCTCACATATAATTTCATATCAATATAGAAGTATCATAACCTCTTAAACATGTAGATCTAGACATTTGTTCTTTCTTTTCATACCTATCTATCAATCCTTGCTCTAATACTACTTTTGTGGTATCTGATCTATCCTTTCATGATCCTTTATTTTCTCCTTCTCCCGCCTATTTACCAATCTTTGCTCTGATACCATCTTCTGCTGTGGCGTCCCGAACCGGGGTGCCTAGAAGCCTTACTCCGGGATCTTGTCGATTAGTAAATGTGAGTCAGGATTATTTTCCTGATCACGCGGTGGGTTCTTAATTGGATCTCGTCCAATTATTTTTTTATTTTCATTCATCACTTAAGCATACACTATATTCATAATAAACTCATCCATATCATCATAAAACCATTCATATTTTTTTTTATTGCAATAATTCACATAAGTACAATCATGTTTGTAATATCCATAAAACATATCTTCAACATGATTATCATACATTTGTCCTTTTGGACGCATACATATAACTGCAATTAAATTTGCAAGTCATTTCTACCTGACATCCTTTAAAAGTCAGCTCCATAGCCTGTTTGTCATTTTGAAAACACATATGAGTAATAATACTCAGTAAGCAAGCCTTTTTCTTTGGCAAGTAAACATTTTCATTTCATTCAAATACATTTCTTCCCATTTGGTAGGAGACACTTACCAAGTGATCAATTATCAATGGGATGGAAACCTTTTCATGCATTTCATGAGAATGCAATGCATTCACTCATTCATAACTTTCCTTGTGCCTCCAACCTCTGGGAGGATGCTGCCGTCACACAGCCCTTACGACTTGGCAATAGTGAAGGGGGATCCTCGATCCGCTTACTACCTCCACCAAAGTCTCTTCCTTGTGCACCATGTTCATACATACATATGCCGGCATGACATGCTTCATAAAACTTGATAAATCATTTAGAAAGTAATTTAACAAGCATTTAGCAATCATTTCAGGTAAAGCATTATAGGAATGACCATCCTTAAATATAATTCATAAAACATATGAGGAAACAATTTGCAATCATTTACAAATATTTTAGAAAGCATATAGCTTGCTTACCTCCTTAGTCTGTGTCCTCCACCTTTTCCTTTCATTTTCCTATACAAGAAAAAATGATATTTTTTCTATATCATTTTATGTCTTAGATTGCTTCCCATGCATGTTTTATAATCATCCACTACCTCATTTCTATAGAGGTTATCCCTTTATAAATACTTGGTCATTACCTCCTTATATGGATTTTTATCCATAAATTCTTTAAAAATTATATTCATATATCCTCATAAAATATAAAAATAAATCTCAATTTTCCCAAAATCACGTTGTTACTATTCATGGTTACTATAGCAAATAACTGTAGCAAATTACTGTTCATCCGAGGTTACTATTCATAGAGACGTGGTTGCTATTCATGGGTTCCGAAAATTGATATTTTTTCCAAAAATAAAAAATACCATGACATAGCTTATGCTTAGTATATCATGGCAAATTTCATAAATTTTGAATTTATCATCATTTACTTGGCTAAAAAAATCACTTTCTCCATATACTAAAATCAACATAAATTCACTTAAGCATAATCCTTAATTCCAAAAATCATGAAATTAGTATATAATCATTCCAACATCATATTTATCATATCCATACATCCTGAATCATCATTTATAAATTTTGGAGCATTATTTCCACATATCATATACTATTTTTTCGAATGCTCTATCTTCGCTCCAAATTTTTGATATTTTGGCATAATTCCAATTAAGCATTATATCTATACTTATTTTCTCATGTTCAAGTATTATCTAAGCATGATTTTACTCTACTTAACATCTAAAAGAAATTTGGGTAGAAATCACTTACCCGGAGTGGAGATACGCCTCTTTTTCTCATACTGCCTCTCTCTAACTTACTCCTTTCTTTCCTTCGACGTGTGGGATGGTTTGGGAACTTGGAATGGCTCAAATGGAGCTGGGTTTTGATGGCCTTGGACGTTCACCCTGCTGCCCTATTTATAGGGTTGCATTTTTCAAGAATTTAGAATTTACCCCTAGCTTTGAGGTATTTAATTATAAATTGGTATTTCTTTTTAATTTTGAAAAATTCTTTGAGCCATGTGTTGCCCACCCTAAGCCTGCTCCAGCCCCCCTATGCAACCCTATTTTTTACCTTTTTTATTTTTAAAATTATTTAATTTAGGCTAAATAAATCTTAGTCGTTGATAAAAGATGAGGATGATCATGGACCATTGATTTTGGTTAATCCTCCAACTGACCCCTGCTGCAGCAGCCATTTCATTTAATTTTTTTATTTTTAATTATTTATTTAAATAAAAAGTCATAAGCTATTTAATGAAAAAGAGAAGTTACTTTTTTATCATCATTTGACATGTCATCTTGACCCTTGATTTATGATTTTTATCACATCTTAACCCATCCACCATGTCCATTATGAATTTTTAACCATCCACAAAAAAATTCATCGAAATCCGACGCCCGGATTGCAAATTATGAATTTTTCTTTAATTTTCCACAAAAATCCAAAATTGGATAAAATATCAAAAAGTAATGCTATTTTATCTTGTAGTGATTAAATCTCCTTTTTTCGTCTTTTTTTGATTAAGTTAATCCAAGTGATTAACTCTTAATCACGTGTCTTAATCTAGAATTACTATTCACATGCACTATTCATCCGATTTTCATAAATAATTATTTTAACCTCTACTCCCACATATTTCATACTTATGAATGTCTATTTTCCAAATATATTACATAAAGTTTACAACCCAAGGATTTTATGCACGTTTCTAAGATTGGGGTTTCACATATGTATACCTTCATTTGTTACTATAAATGGCTTAATCATTTGTAGAAATGGTGTTCCTAGTATAATTTTCTATTGCATATTTTTAATCAAGATAAATGGAGTTTCAAAGCATATATTTTTGTTACAAATATGGGCTTTTGATAATTTATATTTGACTGTCATATCTGTACTGTCAACCGTAGCTATAGACAAATTTGTTGTTTCAAAATATTTAGGTGGTATTATACTTTCTTTGATACAATTTAATTCTGCGCCTGAGTCTATTAAAGTTATTAACTCTATAAAGAAATCTTCAGGATAGTCTATAATTTTCAGGGTGATTTTTGAGTACTATTTTTGAGATATAATTTTTTAAGTTTGATTATATAAGGTATATAGTTGTAAGGACCAGGTATTTTATTTTATTTTATTTTCATTATAACCCTTCTCTATTTATGAGATAACTTATGAACATGCCACTAGGAGTTTATAATGTTAATGGATGCATAACATATATGCATGTATTATGATCTTAGCACACTGAGTATAAATTTAAATGTGTATGCGCCCCCAGAGAAATTTTTAATTATTAAGTTGTAGGAGCGGGGAATTAAATTACTAATTGCGACTGGACCCGACCCATGCCCGACCCGACTCAATGGATTCTATTAACATAAGCGGCCCGCGCTCTAGGGCTTCATTCCCATTTCGCGCCCGACCGCGTTTTCTCCTCCTCTTCTGGTTCTTCGTTCCTCTTCTACTTTCTCTTCCACTCAGTTCGAACCACCCGTGATCTCTTGAGGGAAACTATACCAACTACCTTGAAGGTCATAGATTCGAGTCCAGGAAGCTCCAAGGCTCCGAATTTCTGCAGTCCACATCTAGGGTCGCTGTCTTGGGAGGGATCACGGTCAAGGTAAGTAGATGTCGCCCCTTCTCGATTTAGTGATGAAATTTTATGTTAAACGCGATGCGAGGCTAGAGGGAATGTATAGCTTCTAACGACTCCATGGTATTAGGCGTAGAGTTCGTAACAGTTAGGGTTCATGGGGAATTTACTTTGAATGCGCGATTTCTATGATGTAAAAGACTTCTTAGCAGTTGTTATATTGTTGGAATGTGACGTGAATTGATTTGCCCCAATCGAGAGTATGAATTGAAGGTTCTTTCATTTCGCACCTATCATGTGTTTGATGAAATGCTTGTGTGACAGATCTATGTGTTGAATCTGAATTGCGTTGATGTTGTATGCATGGTTTGCGATGTGTTTCATTGTCTGTTATGTATGATGTGTTATCTCAAATAGTTGGTTGTAAGGGTTGTTCATGGCCCCTGATTGACATGAGGAGAGGGTTGTTCATGGCCCTTGATGAACATGAGTAGACGATTGGTTGTGTTGTTCAATTTGTGTGTATGGTTATATGCATACGATCTTGGGAGTGGGTATTGGATCCATGTGTATTAGCTTCATCACTATATGAGCATCCATCATTATGCTTATTTTCATTTTGTGCTAACCACTATCTACTTACTGGGTCTATTTAGACTCATATCATTTGTTATTGTGCTTTTAGATCGCAGGTTAGAAGGGGAACTTAAGGATGGAACAAGTTGAAGATCAAACATGAGAGACCCTAGCACAATATGTTGATTTCAGTTCTTTTAGACTTGTGCTCTTTTTGATAATCATATATGTAGACAATTATTTAGGCGGATTCGCTTTGACAACTATAATGTATTTGGTATTTCAGATTGGATTATAATCCTTGTTGATGCACACATGCATGACTATTATATCTGTTTGTTGTGTAAGGAAAATATTTAATGATTTCCTTCTATATGAATGTTCTTATTATATGAAGATGCAAGTATATAAATAGGATTGAATGTTACAGATGGAAATGTTATGAATATCAGGTCATGTATTCCATATTACCCCTTGTATGTTATGGGGAGATGCTGCCGAATTTTTCCTAGATTGTGTAGTACCCATTGACTAGTTCTTGAGTAATTCTTTGAATGGGGTGTTACAATAGTGATGATACTGGTTGATTTTGATTCTTTTCTTTTATAATTTCATTTAATTGTTGCTCAAATTCTTCCTGTTCTTGTTCTCCTTGTGTTTGGTTATCTGTTATATTTTGTAATTCTAAGATTTGAATTCTATTTTTTAATTCAGCAATTTCTGTTTTCATCTTTTTGATTTCTTAATATAATTCAGGAATAGTTGGTGGTTTAGAGACCCTTTTTAAATATTTCTCTTGATGTTTTATAATGTTAATAGTGAAGCAAATTTTTTTTATAGAAGGTATCTCCTCCTCGGGGTGTTTTTGGTTAGAAATATTTAAAAATTTATTAAGGAAATCGACACGTTATTGAAGATCTGGAACTTAATTTATTAAGTCTAATAGGGTTTTGTCTGTGGAGTTTAACATATTTAAAGAGTGATAATCAGAATCTGATGAAGTTTGATATTCATTTGGTGAATAGGAACAGGTACATAATTGTTCTGATTCTGAATCAGATGAATTTTGATTTTGTATATAATTTAATTATTCATCATCTATACTTTCAGTTTCGTCACTTGAGATAATGACTAATTCTTTAAGTTTTTTAGTGATAACTTCTAAGCTTAGATTGTCTTTTGCTAATAATTATTTTACTTGTCTTTTATAATATTTTGATGCATAATGCCCTATTTTCCACATTTATAACACTTGACATCTTTTTTAGGCTTAGAATATTTTTGTTTTGTTTTATAATATTTCTTATAAGTTTTCCAAGATGATTTCTTTGAATATGTAGGACGATCATAGTTTTGAAGAGTGTTTCTTTTACAAGGTTTTGATTTCGAGAATCTTAATTTCTTCATAAGGTTCTTTTGAAATGGTAATTTTTCTATGCCATAATGAGAATAGAATTGGAAAAAGTCTCGAGATTTTAGGAATTCTTCCATTTTCTTTTGATGTCATAGATCTGTTCCTACTGATCTTACTTTGGAAAATACTGTTCTCCAAGTAAAGTTTTCGTATATTAATTTCCCACTGTTTTCTTGTTTTATTAGATTTTTTACTTTATTTTCTATGACAGAGGGTAAATCTTGTAAAAAAAATTCTTTATATATAGACTTAGACTCATCATCTAATAATTGTACATCCATTAACAATACATCTTTATACCATTTAAAATTTGATATTTGTTTGCATCTTAATTTTAATATTCTTTCTCTAAAAATTGCTTGGTAGTCTTCTACCCAACTTAAAAATTGATATATTATGGTACTTATAAGAGTATTTACAGATTCTTCATCATTAATTATATTTGCCTGATGTTCTGCTGACAATTGAATTTTCCACGAGGCTTTTAATTGACCTGTAAATCCCCATGCTAAAGTTATAGCGGCTACTCTAGCCGTAAACCTTCTTAGTTGCATTAATAATTGACTACACATCACCATACTATTACACATATTTCATATTTGATATTCTCTTGCTGCATCTATATTTCATTCGTATATCGAGTTTTGATTGAATTCATTAACAGTTGTTTTTCTTTCTTCTTCGAATTGTTGATCTATAGGTGATGATTTGGAGTAATAATTTTTTGTATTTTACATATACATTCATTGTAATAACTTAGCTGGATTTTCTCTTGCTATATTTGAGCTTGTTTCTGAGAGAGTTTGTAAATACTTTCTATCTTTATATTTATTGTCTATTTCTTCAAGTTTCTTTTTTAAATTATTCATACTTGGAGGAAAGGATAATGTAGGAGAAAATAATATAGGTGTTTGTTCGGTTTCTTTTGGTAATTCTTGTATAATATCTAAAGGTTTTTTAAAGAAGGATAAATTTGGTTTTGGGGCTTTAATAATTTTGAGTTCTATTATTTTTTTTCTTTAGTTTTTTCTAGTTGCTTTTTCTATATTTATTAGTTTATGATTCGAAAAATTATTTTACTCGATTAATTGTGATAAATCTTTTAAATTCACTAGCAATTTCTTATAACTTGATTTTTTATATGGCTCTTAGATTATAAGTCCATCTATTTTTTTATTTGATCAATTCATTCTCCTCTCAAGTTGTATTTTCATTATGGTTGGAGTGGAAGATGGTGACGAATTTGAGGATTCTAAAGTTTCAGAGGTGGATATTTGTTGTAACATATTTACTGATAATAATACTTACTCATCATACCATTGAAAGAAAAGAATATTTTGTTCAATATGTGTATAGTATAAAACTCATTTTCTTATAATTGTTTTCGATTCTGATGAAGTATATGTTCTTGAGATCCATTTTCTCTTTTTTTTATTAGCTTTATAATCTTTTAGTAATAAAGTCTTATCGAATTGAAATGTTGTCTTTTCTATAATTTGGTTCAATTGGAAATTCAATTCTAAAGGTTCAACCTCTAGTTTGGCTATATTTTGCTCATAATTTAGAGGAAACCTACTTGTAGAGGGAATAGAGGACATAGATCTTCTTTCTCATGTGGGTGATGCAGATTTTAACGTAATTTTAGGAGTTATAAGTCTTGAAATATTAAAAGAATGTCTTTTAATAGATGGTTCAAAGTTTAATATTATGTTATCTGGGGTTTCAGTAATAGCGTCTATTTTTTCTGAGGTTTGCTCAGGGACATCTGGAGATAAATCATTTTCGAATTTCCATTATGTAGGTAGGTTTACTTCTGACCATAATATTCTTTTTGGTTCTATTTTCTTATGAATAGGATTTGTTATGAAATAAGGAGTGACACTTTTCTTGGGCGATCTTTAATGTATTATCATTATTAATTCAAACGCAAGGTTTTAACATGAAAAAAGGATTGAAGCCTTTATGTGTTCAATACTGAATATATTGGAAAGCTATGAAAACATTAATACCATGATCTTTGGTTGCCCAAGAAAAGGGTGTCACTCCTTATTTCATAACAAATCTTATTCATAAGAAAATAGAACCAAAAAGAATATTATGGTCAGAAGTAAACCTACCTACAGAATGGAAATTAGAAAACGATTTATCGCCAGAGGTCCCTGAGCAAACCTCAGAAAAAATAGACGTTATTACTGAAACCCCAGACAATATAATATTAAACTTTGAAACATCTATTAAAAGACATTCTTTTAGTATTTCAAGACCTATAACTCCTAAAATTACCTTAAAATCTTCGTCACCCACATTAAAAAGAAGATCTATGTTCTCTATTTCCTCTACAAGTAGATTTCCTCTAAATTATAAGCAAAATATAGCCAAACCAGAGGTTGAACCTTCAGAATCGGATTTCCAATTGAACCAAATTATAAAAAAGACAACGTTTAAATTTGATAAATCCTTATTACTAACAGATTATAAAGCTGATAAAAATATAAAAAAAAGAGAAAATTGATCTCAAAAACATATACTTCTTCATAATTGAAAACAATTATAAGAAAATGGGTTTTATACTGTACATATATTGAACAAAACATTCATTTCTTTCAATGGTATGATGAGCAAGTATTATTATCAGTAAATATGTTACAACAAACATCTACCTCTGAAACTTCAAAATCCTCAAATTTGTCACCATCTTCCACTCCACCCATAACGAAAATACAACCTAAGAGGAGAATGAATCGATCAAATAAAGAAATAGATGGACTTATAATCCAAGAGCCATATAAAAAATCAAGTTATAAAAAATTGCCAGTACATTTAAAAGATTTATCACAATTAATCGAGAAAAATAATTTTTCGAATCATAAACTAATAAATATAGAAAAACAACTAGAAAAGGCTAAAGGAAAAGAAAAAAATAATAGAACCAAAAATTATTAAAGCCCCAAAAGCAAATTTATCCTTCTTTAAAAAGCCTTTAGATATTATATAAGAATTACCAAAAGAAACCGAACAAACTCCTATATTATTTTCTCCTACATTATCCTCTCCTCCAAGTATGAATGATTTTAAAAAGAAACTTGAAGAAATAGACAATAAATATAAAAATAGAAATTATTTACAAACTCTCTCAGAAACATGCCCAAATATAGCAAGGGAAAATCCAACTAAGTTATTACAACGAATGTATATGAAATATACAAAAAATTATTACTCCAGACCATCACCTATAGATCAACAATTCGAAGAAGAAAGAAAAACAACTGTTAATGAATTCTATCAAAACTCGGTATACGAATGGAATATAGATGGAGCAAGCGAATGTCAAATCTGGAATATGTGTAATAGTATGATAATGTGTAGTCGATTATTAATGCAACTAAGAAGGTTTACGGCTAGAGTAGCCGCTATAACTTTAGCATGGGAATTTACAGGTCAATTAAAAGCCTGGTGGAAAATTCAATTGTCGGCAAAAGATCAAGCAAATATAATTAATTATGAAGAACCTGTAATACTCTTATAAGTACCATAATATATCAATTTTTGGCCCGGGTAGAAGACTACCAAACAATTATTAGAGAAAGAATATTAAAATTAAGATGTAAACAAATATCGAATTTTAAGTGTTATAAAGATGTATTTTTAACGGATGTACAATTATTAGATGATGGGTCTAAGCCTATATATAAAGAAATTTTTTTACAAGGTTTACCATCAGTCATAGAAAATAAAGTAAAAAAATCTAATAAAACAAAAAATGGTTGGAAATTAGTATATGAAAACTATAATTGGGGAATACTATTTTCCAAAGTAAGATTAGTAGGAACAGAACTATGCCATCAAAAGAAAATGGAAGAAACACAGTTTCTAAAATCTTAAGACTTTTCCCAATTCTATTCTCATTATGGTATAGAAAAGTTACCATTTCAAAAGAACCTTATGAAGAAATTAAGATTTCCGAAATCAAAACTTTATAAAAGAAACACTCATCAAAACTATGATCGTCCTACATATTCAAAGAAACCATCTCGAAAAACTTATAAGAAATATCATAAATAAAATAAAAATATTTTAAGCCTAAAAAAGATGTCAAGTGTTATAAATGTGGAAAAACAAGGCATTATGTGTCAAAATGTTATAAAAGACAAGTAAAAAAATTATTAGCAAAAGACAATCTAAGCTTAGAAGTTATCACTAAAAAACTTAAAGAACTATTCATTACCTCATGTGACAAAACTGAAAGTCCAAATGATGAACAATTAAATTATATACAAAATCAAAATTCATCAGATTCAGAATCAGAACACTTATGTACCTATTCCTATTCACCAAATGAATATTAAACTTCATCAGATTCTAATTAGTTAAACTTCACATAGAAAACCCTATTAGACTTAATAAATCAAGTTCCAGATCCTCAACAACGTGTTGTCTCCTTAATAAATTTTTAAATATTTCTAACCAAAAACACCCCGAGGAGGAGATACCTTCTATAAAAGAATCTGCTTCACTATTTAACATTATAAAACACCAAGAGAAATATTTAAAAAATAGTCCCTAAACCACCAACTATACCTGAATTATATCAAGAAATCAAAAAGATGAAAACAGAAATTGCTGAATTAAAAAATAGAATTCAAATCTTAAAATTACAAAATATAACAGACAACCGAACACAAGGAGAACAAGAACAGGAAGAATTTGAGCAACAATTACATGAAATTACAAAAGAAAAGAATCAAAATCAACCAGAATCATCACTACATACATTATATCATCAAACTCAAAAAATTATATCTCAAAAATAATACTCAAAAATCATCCTGAAAATTATAGACTATCTTGAAGATTTCTCTATAGAGTTAATAGCTTTAATAGACTCAAGCACAAAATTAAATTGTATCAAAGAAGGTATAATACCACATAAATATTTTGAAACAATAAATTCATCTATAGCCCTGCTTACGGTACAAATATGATTGTCAAATATAAATTATCAAAAGCTCATATTTTTAACAAAAATATATGCTTTCAAGCTCCATTTATCTTGATTAAAAATATGCAACAAAAAATTATACTAGGAACACTATTTCTTCAAATGATTAAGCCATTTATAGTAACAATCAAAGGTATACATACTACTATCCAAAACAAAAAAATTATATTTTCATTTATAAAGCCACCTGAAATGTCGCTATTAGCAGAATTAAAAAAACATTATTATATAAAAAAAAATTTTTATGCTATTTACAAGAACAAAATATTATGAAACATATTGAACACCAATTACAAGGGCCTCTCAAAGCATCTATAGAAGATTTTCATATAAAACTATCCAAAGAAATATGTTCTAAGCTTCCTAATGCCTTCTGGAATAGGAAGAAGCATATAGTTAAACTATCTTATATAGAAGAGTTTAATGAAGAAAAAATACCAACCAAAGCTAAACCTATACAAATGAATCTAGAATTATTAAAATATTATAAACAAGAAATTCAAACTTTATTAGATAAAAAATTAATAAGATCAACTAAGTCACCTTGGAGCTGCTTAGCCTTTTATGTTAATAATGCAGCCGAAATTGAACGAGGAGCTCCCAGACTAGTAATAAATTATAAATCGTTTAATAAAACTTTAAAATGGATTCGATATCCCCTTCCTAATAAAAAAGATCTAGTACAAAGAATTATAAGGCAAAAATATTTTCAAAATTTGATTTAAAATCCAGCTATTGGCAAATCTAGATAGTTGAAGAAGATAAATATAAGACAGCATTTACGGTGCCTATCGGACACTATGAATAGAACGTCATGCCTTTTAGACTGAAGAATGCACCGTCTGAGCTTCAAAATATAATGGATGATATATTCAATCCTTATTTCGAATTCATTATAGTTTATGTTGATGATATCCTGTTATACTCTGATTCTATTTAACAGCACTGGAAACATTTGAAAACTTTTAAAAATATAATTCATCACAATGAGTTAGTTTTATCCGAAAGAAAAATGAAATTATTCTAAACAGAAATATCTTTCTTAGGATTTAATATAAAAAATAATACTATTTAACCCATAAACAGAGCTATAGTCTTTGCTGATAAATTTTGTGATGAAATTAAAGATAAAAAACAATTGCAAAGATTTTTAGGATGTTTAAATTATGTAGTAGAATTCTATGAAAAGGTAGCACAAGATAGAAAATTATTACTGCAAAGATTAAAAAAGAAGCTGCCCCCATGGACAATTGAACATATGAAGAAGGTACAAAATATTAAGAAAAAGGTAAGATATTTACCATGCTTGCATCGAGCTAACCCAGATTTATTTAAAATTGTTGAAATAGATGCATCAGATATAGGCTATGGAGGTATATTAAAACAAAGGGATCAATATAAAGAATATTTAATAAGATATACTTCAGGATTATGGAATGAAATAAGACAGAAATATCCTACAATTAAAAAAAGAGATGTTGGCTATAGTTTTATGCATTGATAAATTCCAAGGAAATTTATTGAACAAAGAATTCTTGCAGTAAAACAAATTATTTAAAAGAATGTAAAAATATTTGTATCACATCACATGTTTGCCCGTTGGCAAGCTATGCTATCAGCTTTTAATTTTCAGATAAAGTATATTAAAGGAAAATATAATGCTCTTCCTGATTATTTGTCAAGAAAATTTCTACAAGGATTGCCTTTGCATATCACAACCAGTTCTCCCAACTCATTCATCACAACCAACTCAGCCACCGGTTCCTCCTAGGAGCCTGGCAGATAAGGCCTCAACCTCCTCATCTACTATACCTTAGAATTATAATTTTGTGTTTTTTGCCGATAAATTTATACTAAATTTAGACAAACAAAATATTGAGATCATCAAAGGAAAACAACTCTCTTACCAAATTTCCTTAGGAGAAAAGGGAGAGAAAGTTATTCAAGAAATATCTACTTTACTATATAGAAAATATTTCCCTAAGGACGAATGGTTTATTTCTTATGCACTAGGGAAAAATATAAATTATTATGAAAGAATTTTATTGCAAACCTCTTCTATATCTATAGAACACGTTACCAAACCTCCTAAAGATGACTGAATATTATATTCAAAATTACATATTAAAAGAATTATTCCTCTAGAACAATGGTTTTCGCACAATCCTAATACATTATTCTCCTTCCTTGAACCGGTAGCCATTACTAAAAAGGCTAAGTTCAAACCCACTATGTTAAGGCATAATTATTGAGATTATCAGGAAGCATGGCAAAGGATATTATTTAGATAGAATTATTTCGTTTCGCATTCATGATGGATAAGATTTATTTTAGAAAATCCTAATCAACCCATTTCGAATTGTTTTTTCGACAAAATTTGGAATTTATGGGGATTTAACCCAGACATTATACCAGAAGATTTATTAAAAGTTTTGTCACCAGCGGTATTAGAAAATGTATTTTTTTAATTAAATTTATAGTAGAAGAAAATATTCCGTGGATTATAAGATGAGATTTTTCATTTTATTCTAAGCCAACTACACAACTATACATTACTTATTCTTCCTATACCAAGTGGTGGCCTAAATTCTCTTATGAGGATATAGTCAAAAGATGTCGATGGCAGCGACGTTATGAACGCCAGCAGAAAGAAAAATTTAAAGAAGATTCTATTTGCAAATGCCAATAAGGTTTGAGGCTTCCAAAGACGCTCTCAAGAAGGCCTTAGAACTTATTTTTGAAGATTTTCCAGAATTACCTGAGCACGAGTAACGATCAAAAGCATTCAAGCTATTATTCTTCAGTTAGGTTGATACTGATCAAATGGATGTCTTGTCGCAATCCCTTTCCAGCTGACAAGACTCCACTATTGAAAAGAATCTCACTATTCATACAGCTTTATTCCTAAAGGTCAAAAGAAAGCACTATTTAAAGATGCTAAAGCAATAGCTTTATCGGAATCTCATCTCATCGGGCCGCTCGACTCCCTCCTTATCAAGGACACGTCGCCCAACGGACAAGACCCCGGATTTATCACCATCTCAAGTCCGCTCCGGACTTAATTCATTGTAAATTTCACTCTTTTTTCAATTCTATAAATAGATATGCGAAGTCCGTAAGAGGCATCAAAGAATCTTCGAGCCTCCTAAATTTCTAAGTAAGTTAAGAGTGAAAGTTCGAGTGCTTAAGAGTCTTCAACAGCGTCTTTCTTTGTAAAGAGTAATGCTATCTATGTAAGTTGTGTTTTAATGTCTGATATTTCTTTTTCATGTGATGAATGGTTAGAATACAATATTTTTAGATTACTATTTTGGCATGCCGATTATTGGGTAGGTCGTAATATTATCATATTTACAATAGAAACTCAACTATCAGAATTACTTGAACATCGGCCTCTTCATATTATAAATAATCGAGAAACAATTCTTGTAGAACTAGAATGAGGATATAGTTCATCCTCTGAAGAACTATAATTATGCCATTACCATATTAGATATGGTATTTAAGGAGAAGATTGAAAGAATTAAAACAAGAAGAAATTTTAGTACAACATATTGTGGCTTAGTATGATGTCACCCCACAACTCCATGATTATATTGCTTATATAGAAGCCATTGGAGCATTAGGAGTAATCTAATTTTATATCAAAGAAATAGAAGATCAAATTTATTATCTTTTAGGATGAGTCCAATAATTAAGGAAATCATCAAAGAATTAAAATTTTTAAGACAAGATAATGAGCGATATACTAAAACTATTTTGAAAACCTAAGAACTGAAGGATGCCCATTCGCTATTAGACTAGCAGGTTGGCTAGAACAATCATAAGAATATAATCAAATAGAAATATCTGCTCTACAAAAGAAAATTGAATCTCTCCTGGGATAAAATCTAGCTTTATAATTATAATAAGACATCCGAACCTTTTATTCATTATTATTTTTACGTTGAAATTATCATATGAAAAACTAAATGTATTGGATATGAATATATGTTTCTGTTTATAATATTAATTATTTTTCAAATTAAATTTGTATTTTCAACGTTATAAAATATACTTAAATAAAAAATTAGAATAATAAACTATTCATGGAACTAATATCAATTCAAAAATAAATATTTTAATAAATTGAATCTTTAAAAACTCGTAAAAATTATTAAAATTTTATTTACGGTATCAAAATTTATTTAAAATGTAATCAATGATTTAGATATCAAAAGTAAACTACATATTATATACTTTGTTAGAGTGTTATTCCATCCTTCCATGTTCTACACGTCACAACCTATTTTTGAATTGGTACTTACGGCCTTTATACGCGACAAGGAAAATATTGATTATCCTGTCAAAAGAGCTCGGGCATGGGGAGTGTCACGGGGCCAACCCGCAGAAAAAAGCTACGGAAGGCTTGGCTAGGGCCTAGGAATAGCATGCCATCACGCTTGTCCCAGCCCAACCCTTCTTTCCCTCCTTTTTCTTTTGTCAATCCCACGCGGAGTCTTGTTCTTGGCCGCCGCTCAGCACCCCTCCCCAATGCCCATTCAAATCCAGCCCTTTCTTTGAAAAAACGCAACGAAAATAACGAGGAAGAGAGAGAAGTCTGCGTCGTATGACCGAGCGCTGCCGGGGCGAACGTTCCGGAAAACCCTTTCCACGACTCCTTCTCTTCTTCCGCCTTCAGATCTCTCTCCCTCTCACGCACTGGCGTCGTTCTACCCGTCTTCCAGACTTAAAAATCCAACTCTAATTTAGGGTTTTGTTGGCCTGCAATTCTCCAAATCGTTTTCCATGATTCGTTACTGATGTTGCAAGCCGACGGTTTCAATAATTCTAATATTCTGGCAGACGGCGATTTCCATGGCGGTAATCCGGAGGATTTCTGCATCGACATTGATAGCTTCTTCGCCATCCTCGCCGAGCCCGATCAGTCTGATCATCAATCCGCGGTATTTTTTTTCTTTTCTTTTTTCAGGATTTCACTTTCAATTGTGGTCGTCGTATCAATTTTGATATTCAAACTTTTTTCCGAGAATATTGTGAAGATTCGTCTGATCCGCCATTTTTCCTGGTTTTACAATTATTGAGTGAAATAATTCGAATTTCTGAGGTGCTCTGTGCGGGATGATCTCCAGGTTATTCACTCGTATTAGGGTTTATTAGCTTCTGCAAACAGCGTAGGGTGGATCATGTTTGCAATTGATCAGTTTAGGAGAATTGTTGGATTGCGATGGATTGGTTTGTTGTAGCTTAGTGATTTCACGCCCTATGCAAAGGTAATTCATTCGAAGCTCCGCAGAATGCAGTCGTTCTCTTGATGCATTTTAATTGTGATGGGAATTTCCCAGTATATTTTGCACGTAGGAGACGTATTTCCTCATCTACCATTTTACTGCTTGAAAGTCAGATCTTCATGATCGTGGTTAAGTTGGGCAATGGTTGAAGGCAATTTTGTGTGGAAAATATCCAAAGAGAAAATCCTAGCTCTCATCTGCAGAGAGAATGATTGGTGAACACTGAACAGTTCTGGGAGGGATGTATCACTCCTATGTTGCGATCACAGAGTGCAGTGTTCTGGAGAGTCTTATGTAGTCCATCGACTAGTTGTACATTGCCTTTAGTCTTTCATCCATTTGTTATGTTAAACTTTGTTAGAGTCTTGCTCAGCAACTGGAATCTAATGGGTCAGTGGACTTAAGCATTTGAAAATTCACTAGAACACAAGATCATGATCAAATTCTTTAGATGCTTAACGAATTGGTCAACCTTCTTAAGGGATGATTCACACTTCATGTATCACTTTATGGTCTTTACCTGATTGCCCTATTGCAGATGGTTTACACTCTGCTGTAGGCAGCTGCTCTGTGGTAATCCTCTTTGCAATCTCAATCCAGAAACAGGTGCCTGATCTGATATTAAAATTTCTGTCGCTAATTAATATTCCGAAAAGGCTTTTTGGATGTTCCAGTTATTTGATGTGCCAGTGCTTTGGGAATGTTGTTCTCTATTTTAATCTACACTTCTTTCCACTATTTTCCAAAATGGGACCTTTTTGGTGATTTTCCTGCCAATTTATGTTCTGATTGTTTGTTGAGCATAATAATATATTTATTGGGAAAGTCCACATGATCTTACCTTCTGTATCATGTGTTGAGGAAAGTTTTTACCTTGTGTAATTTTATCTATGGTCTACACCTTGTAGAGTTACAATGTTCTATCTAGTAAGTCTACTCTAAGATTCTATAACTCATTCCTCTTGATATTGCACTTATTGGATTGAGCTGTTTGGGTTAACTTGTATGGGTGATTAATGAAATGAGTCATTGGGCACTTTGACAAAAGTTGAGCTAGGATTAGTAGCTATAAGTGGCATTGTCTCAACTAGGTCTACACGACTGGGACAAATGCAGTATTTAAGTGAAAATAAAGGCTACCATGCAATTGTTTTGCATGATATGTTAGCCCCATATCAACTGTCCATCATGCCCTTCTTACAAGGATGCAAGATATAGAAGCAGTTATTTGGCAAATCCAAAATTTCTATAGTGCCATAGATGGTTTCAAAGGTTAGTATTCACTCTACAATCTCTCATTTTCCATCACACCATAATTTCTAGCTTCCTTTTATGGTGTTAATTTCTTTTCACATATAAAATATAATTCCCAGCTTCCTTGATGTTTTATATGATTAAGTTCTTTGTCACATGTAAAATGTTCCACCTGCTGCCATTGTATGGCAGAGACACTAGAGGTAAGTTGGTGCTATGAGGAAGCTGGGAAACTTGCCAAACCTTTGAAATGCAATCGAAATTTTCAATACAATGCAATCGAGATTTTCAATACCAAAAGTCCATTGAGGGCATGTTACCTGTACAAATGCATCAGAATTGGGGCCAACAAAGTTTCTTTTCCTGATTCTTTTGGTGGCATCAGATAATGTGAATAACATGACAAAACATAGTAGAACAATTCTGCATAATGCAAATGGAAAATTAATGCTTTCAGCATTTTTTTTGTATTAGCTTGCTTTGAATGTTGCTTTTATATTGTTTGAGCTGCCTAAGTGGTGTTGTTGTTGTTATTAGCATTACCTAGACCTTTCCTGGTTATGATGAAAACATATGCATTAGCCACTTAATAACAAGCAGAGTGATTTACAGAGTAGTTCAGATGATTCACGATTTAAGAGCTTGTGCCCAATGGAAAGTGGGCATGCTTCAGTTGCAGTCAAATGTGAGAAGTCTGCTGAACCTGAAAATGGTAATTAATATAGCTTTGGTCATTTCTTTTTTCTGCAGACTTATTCCTTCCCACTTCCACAACCCTCCCCCCCCCCCCCCCCCCCCGCTCTCTCTCCCAAAAACCCAAAAAGTGTCCTATGCTTTTCATGCACTTTGTATCAGAATAATTGAATAAAGTTTGATGCTTAATTGTCACTTTAATTTAATCTGTCTTTAGATATTCAAGACTCGTCGGAAGCAACTTACGAAGCTAGATTAACTACGTCCCCTCGATGGTCTACATCATTCTACCCTGATGCATGTGTTTCTGGGACAGAGATGGGCTTTCATTCCATGAATGGATCCGTGCAAAATCTTAACAAATTAAATGAGACATATCCAGGCTTGTCATTTGATAATGGGAAGCTATACTCTCCATCACAGATTGATGCCAGATCATCGATTGGCAGTGGTCCTTCAGATTTTATATACAATTATGTCTCACAGCCATATCCAGAATGTGGTTCTCATTCCAGGGTTTCAAATGGTAAGTTCATTGATTGTATGAGGTATAGTGGTGCAAGGGACCAGCCTTCAGGGAATGAGGCAACAAAGTGGGATATTATACCACGAAAGACTATAGGAAAGTCTAATGGCATCGTAGACCATACTGGCCCTCCAGATTCCATGCATTTGGATGTCGAAAAGCACGGGAGGTTCTTGCATAGGGGAGATGATTATTCATTTGAGATGGAGGCCTTTGAACCTTTGAATAACTATTGTGCTATGCTAACCCCTGATCATATACAAGGTGAGGAATTATTAGTCAAGTGCTAGTTTTTATGCAATGAATTATGGGCCCGTCTAATTTCAGGTTCTTTAAACCTATGTTGCACAAATCCAGTATAATTTATACTACTACAGTTGCAGGTGACTTTTTAGCATCGGGATCTCAGCAGCTAAACCACAACACTTCTATTGGTGTATCCACTATCAATACAGACCCATCTGCACCAAGCTTATGTCATGAGGATCTTGACATTGGTCAGTTTGGAGAAATTGTGCCTGAAACTTGTCGCCAGCATATGCTGCCCTCTTTGTGTAGAGGTTTGTCGGCCACTTGTCCAGATGTGCCTTTTCCCAATGTTCTAGTGGAGCCTTTTCTTCCCCATGCTTACCTTCAGCCATTTTTACATGGTCCTGGCCAAAAGATGACTCGCATAAAGGATGAAAAGCAGTATGAACTACTGGAGTCAATGAAGTTAGGAGAACAGGGAGCATCTTTAAGAATATCTCCATCAGATGTACTTAGAAATATGAATGTGTCAATGCAAGAGAGAAACCATGATAAGCTAAATGGTAAGAATAATCTGTTGAAGTGTGAAACTAGTTGAGTCTGTTTATCTATATCTGTTGGTAGGCACTTTTCAGATTCTGATGTTGGGTTCTTTACACATGCTATTTTTCATTTTCCAGGATTTGAACAATGTATGTCACAGATGAAAAATGCTGCTGACATGAAGACTAAAAATAAGGGTCAGCTACTTGGATCTCAGAGTACATGTAACTTTCTTTCCGAGGGCATCGATGATTCTGTTCAAAGGAATTGCTCTGGAGAAAGCTCCCATGATGATGCTGATGCTGATGTACGCATTCTTGAAGAAATTAGTGATCCTAGATATCTAGTGCACAATAAACCTTATTCATTTTCTCAACGCTCTTCACTTAGCAACCCTCTTCATCACCTGACAGGAGGGACAAGGTATAAGGCAAATGATGAGAGGTTCACCTTTCAAGTCGCATTACAGGTGATTATAAATGATCTTTCACCTTCATTTTGGTTTATTTGAATGTAATTTGTGTCTATAGAATCATTTTGGACCAGCAACTTACAAATTCGAGAGAACTTAGATTCCTTGTAAAACATTATAGTCACCAATTTTGTCTTTTGAAAAATTTTCTATGATAATGTAGAGCAGTACGTGGGTTTATTGCAAGTCTTGTTATTAATCTTGGCAGCATGCTGTGCTGTGTGGAGTTATTCGATTAGAGGAGCTTCAAGGTTTTCATCCATTTGAGTAACGTCATGAATCAATTTATGGTGCCCTGCTATTATGGAGTTCGTCTTACCTTTTAGAACCATTGTTTGCCAATATTCTATGGTAGTATAACCTTAGCCTGCAATGTTCATTGGCATGTGGATATGGTCTTTAGAATGTCTAAAATGTTGATTCTAGAACAAAGGCATTTGTTATGATTGTGGTCCTTCAGATATTAAACATTGTGCTTGTATGTATGTCTATAAAGAAGAAAATGATTAGATTTTTCTGTGGGGACAAATTGTATGTGGTTGTTCACTGGAACTGCATGGTTGGAGGGAACAACGGAATGTATGATGTAATTGCCTGATGATCCATGAATACGAGGCTGTCAACTGAATACACCATCAGTTGCCAATTACATTGACTCACTTCTCTGTAATATTTGACTTTGAGCAGTCACCCTTTTGTTTGTCCATGATTCTGTCTCCAACCTGCAGCATCTGTAGTTGTGAGCTTATGTGTGGGAACCATTATTTCCCCTTTTCATTAGTATTTACACTGTTTTGTTCTATATATATGAACATATCTATTTTTGCATGACAGAATCTTTCTCATACTAGTTCAGAAGCCAGTCCACCAGATGGTGTTTTAGCGGTTCCCCTTCTTAAACATCAGGTCTGTATTTTGTCTTGTAATTGGTTTCATGGATGACTGTAATTCCTAATTTCATATTATGCCCTTTTCTCTAATGCAACATTGATTTACAGCGAATAGCATTATCATGGATGGTCCAAAAGGAAACAAACAGCTTACACTGCTCTGGAGGAATTCTTGCTGACGATCAGGTGGATTTTAAATTATGATCAAATTTTAGTTTTTCACCAATTGTAAAGCTTCTTTGCAGGGGTCTTATTATTAATTGCTGCCTCACAGGGTCTGGGAAAAACAGTATCAACTATAGCACTTATACTTTCAGAAAGGTCTCCTTCCAAATTTAGTCCTATGTCAGCAAACCGGGGTGAATTTGAAGCCTTAAATTTGGATGATGATGATGATGATGGGGTTCTTGACCTCACTGAGGTGAAACACGGTGGGAATTGTTATCTCAAAACCGCCAAGAGTTGTCAAACAAAGGGCGATAAAATGCTTATGGCTGCAAAGGGGAGACCTGCAGCTGGAACGCTGGTTGTCTGCCCAACTAGTGTCCTTAGACAATGGGCTGAAGAACTGCACAACAAGGTTACCAGCAATGCAAATCTCACTGTTCTGGTATATCATGGAAGCAATCGAACAAAGGATCCCAATGAGCTGGCCAAATATGATGTTGTTTTGACAACATACTCTATTGTAAGCATGGAGGTTCCAAAGCAGCCACTCGCTGATGAAGATGATGAGGAGAGAGGTAAGCCAGGGGATCATGGTATGCCAATGGGACCATCCACTGGTAGAAAAAGGAAATATCCTCCGAGTAGTTCCAACAAGAAAAATCTGAAGAATAAAAGGGGGATTGATGGTGCGTTGCTGGAATCTGTTGCACGACCTCTTGCAAGAGTTGGGTGGTTCAGAGTGATACTCGATGAAGCTCAAAGCATTAAAAACCATAGAACCCAAGTTGCTAGAGCATGTTGGGGCCTTCGAGCTAAACGGAGGTGGTGCTTGTCTGGGACCCCTATTCAGAATGCCATTGATGATCTTTATAGCTACTTCAGATTCCTTAGATATGATCCTTATGCTGGCTATAAGACATTCTGTTCCAATATAAAGGTGCCAATCAATAAGAATCCGACAAATGGGTACAAAAAGCTACAGGCTGTACTGAAGACGATTATGCTACGCCGCACAAAAGGTAAATTGTCTTCCTAATGGAATGTGGATCAAATTTCTTCTTTCACTATCCTACAAGGTCACTGGCAACATATGCTAAATATATATTGTTGAGGAAAGGATAAAATAGTGATGAGCTAGTTAAAGAATGTACTCTGATCTATATCCTTTTTAACGAATTCTAGTGCCTTGTGATCCACAGTTGCTTGAGTGCTGGGGATCAAATAATTTGGCTTGTGATAGAGGAACTGAAGGTTCTTTGTTCTAGGCACATTGCTGAGCCTGTTTAAACCTCTGTGGCTTCCTTTGTTATGTACTTTCAGTTGTCATCTCTCGAAGGCTTTGAGTATCGTGCATTTACATGGACTTTTAACTATGATATGCTGGGGCTTATTTTGCTTTACCATTAATATGCACAATAAACTCCCTGCATGTTTCCCTTTGTCTACAGGTTCCATTGTATAAAATTTTTCATTGGGGACGGTTATTGTGTAGTTGGAATGTCATTTACTCTAGTAGTGATACTTTGTACTACTTAGATGTTAATTTTTCAAACAGTTAATTTTTTTTTTCTGCAGGTACATTTCTTGATGGGGAGCCTATAATCAAATTACCGCCTAAATCAGTAACACTAAAAAAGGTGGATTTCTCTGTTGATGAGCGTGAGTTTTACTCCAGATTAGAGGCTGATTCACGGGCACAGTTCAAGGTAAAGTACTGTCAGATAGATTTCAGCTTGTAGTATGTAATCTATCTGCTGTATGTTACTGCTATCTCTTTACATTGTAGTTTTTATGTTGTTCAATGGTTCAGAAATGTGATGATAGATTTCAGGTTGTATTATGTAATTTATTTTCCGTATGTTATTGCTGTCTCTTGACTTATAGTTTTTTAGTCGTCCAATGGTTCAGATTGTGATGATAACTGTGTTTTGCAATTCCTCATGAATCATTCCTGCAAGCCTATCAAGCTTGGTTGTTTAAAATCGGACTCCTACTATTTGTATTATTTATTTACCTTGTGGTTCATGCAAGCTTAAAATAGTTTCTTTTATGTTTTCTGGATAGCTGCTTTTCTTAACTTGTGATTGTGGTCGGGAAACATTTTTAAAATTTTTTTTTCCTGTTTCAGGTTTATTCAGATGCTGGGACCATTAAACAGAATTATGTCAACATTCTATTGATGCTCCTAAGGCTTCGACAAGCCTGTGATCATCCACTTTTGGTCAGGGGATATGATTCTGATTCTGTGTGGAAATCTTCAGTGGATACAGCAAAGAAACTTACGAAGGAAAAACAGATGTGGCTTCTTAGTTGTTTGGAAGCTTCTTTGGCAATTTGCAGCATCTGCAGTGTGTGTGGTTACTCTCTGGCCTCATTAACTTGTTTGCTTAGTTCTCTTTAATGACTTTTGCATTGTATTGTTTCTGATCTAGTAGATCTATGTGATCTACATGTTACTGGAGATCTATGTGATCTACATGTTACTGAAGATCAATGTGATTGCCAGGAACATTGAGTTTGTATGGTGTTGATCATACCGTGTGTTCTACATGTCGATCTCTGTGATTGCCAAGAAAATGAATTTGTATGATGTAGATCATACCAATTTTAATGGTGATTCATGGGAAGTCATTAAAAAAAAATTGAAATTGATTAGGAGATAGCCGCAGGTTCACCCAACATTATTAGCTAAGTCAATTTATGTTTTTGCATAGAGAATGAATATGATGTTGGCCATACCAATTCATGTCTGGTTCTCTATTTGCATCTCAGCGTGACTTATCATGCTTCAGCTCTATGTTTTAACTGCAGTTTGTTGATGCAAGTCATATCCTTTTAGGCATGTATATGAGGGTGTAATATATCGAGAAATGATCCTGTTAGCCCGGGCTAAGCAAATGTCTAGCTTAACTAACCTCAAAAGACCCCTCTATATACACTTTTTTTTTTTGTTTTTACAAATCTTTAAAAAATATATACGTATATCCAAAAATGGTAAAACTCGGTTTGTATGTTAAATAACTTAGATAAACAAGTGTGTTGTGAAAAAAGCAAAAAACAAAAGTGTTTATAAATGAGTTTTTTAAGGTGGGCTAAACGAGATATTTGCTTAGCCGAGACTAACAGGATCACTTCTCTAATATATCCCACTCAATTTCCCTTATTTTGTTGGACAGATTAATTGTTATGTTTCCAAGCTTGAGTATTGGTTAAATGCTGGAAAATGTTCAATAGATGAATAAAAAAGGTAATTTTTTTGTTAGAAGGAAAATTTTGTTTAAAAACTTTATGAATTTAGAGTTTAGCCCACAACTTTCAAAGAAAGCAAGGTCATCTGCATGTTGTATTTTACTATTTTTTCAGTTAGGTAGGTAACATGTAAAAGTCTTTTTTTTATAAAAAAAATCCTACTCCACACACAATTTTTTTTATATGATTTGATATCTTAATTACCTAACGACCCTACTTTATAAATTATTCCTCTACATTCAATCATCTTTTATATCTTTTTATACAGTTGTTCTATCAATTTTAACTTTATTCTTTTTGCTCCTAATGGTTATTGGTCATATCACATCATTTTGTGAGAAGTAAACCATTTATATATATATGGTTGACACAAGTTATGGAGCATGCAAATGGACAGTAACCTCACACACACACACACACGCACACACACACAGAGGTTACTGTGCATTTGCATGCACCGTACCTTATGATACATTTGACTTAAAATGGGCCATACGTGTATCTAAATGTATGAATACTTTATGGAATCATCTGTTCATATATAAATTATATCTTAGGTAGTTTATATGTTGTAAAAACAACTTTGAAATTGGTATTTACATCAAACTATTTTATGATGTTGATTTTGTACCATTTTCAGATGGTGCCATATGCATATCCAATTGAGATGAAAATTGGTATACTAATAAAAGAAATAATACTAATTATAATGGGTGGAATAGATGTAATTATGAGCCCATTTTGAGCCAAATGCACTAGAATAATTTCCATATATATGTATAGAGAAGTGATCCTATTAGCCCAAGCTAAGAAAATGCCCTGCTTAGCCTACCTCGAAAAATCCATTTAAATTATTATTAATTTTTTTGCTTTTTTCTCAACACACTTATTTATCTAAGTGTATTTAATATATAAATCAAAATTTACCATTTTTGTATGTCTATATATTTTTTTGATATTTTTAAATATCTGTATATGTGTTTAAAATACCCTAATTTTTAAAAAACTTAAGCAAATATATATACATATCCAAAAATGGTAAAATTTAGTTTATATGTTAAATACACTTAGATAAACAAGTATATGGAGAAAAAAACAAAAAAATATTTTTAAATAGGTCTTTTGAAGCGGGTTAAGTGGGGCATTTGCTTAGCTTGAGTTAACGGAATCATACCTCATATATATACGTCTATGGGCTACATAAAAGTAGAGCCATGTAATTCCTAAGATTTTGATCATTAATAGAAAATTTTATCCATTTATTGTATTTAACATCATTTGTTTAGCTAAGAGACCAAATTTCATCTAAATCAAGTATGCGCATGAGTTACATTTGCTAATATATATACATATATACATGTAAATTATAAAAAATGCTTAGATCCATTTATACTTGTATTAGAATGTAACAGTACTTTATATAATCATTTATTCACATAGAAATTATATTTTAAATGGTTTAGATGTTGAAGATACTATTTTGAAATATTATTTTGGCATTAAACTATTTTATTACGTTGATTTTATATACTCATAGATGGAACTCATATACAGCAATACTAGACAAGTGAGAGGATTTCCCTGATAATATAAATGATGGTAAATACAATGGATGAAATGGATTTTCTATCAACTATCAAGATTTTAAATATAAAGAGGGTTGCATAGAAAAAAGGGTTTCATAAAATGCACCATAACTTACAGTGCATTTGGCTCAAAATGGGCTCTACATGATCATAAAATGTACATTTACTCCACCCATTGTATTTAAAATTGTTTCTTTTATAAACATACCAATTTTTATCCAAATTAGATATGCGTATGGGCCACATTTGTAAATGGTACAAAATCAAAGTAATAAAATAGTTTGATATAAATACCAATTTTAAAGTTGTTTTTTCAATATGTAAACTATCTAAGATATAATTTATACATGAATAAATGATTATATAAAGTATTAATATATTCAAATGCATGTAGGGTCCATTCTGAGCCAAATGCACTATAAATTACGGTGCATGTAAATGCACAGTAACATCTCTCTCTCTCTCTCTATTTATATATATATAACCTATTCGGTGCAGTTAACTACAATTAGCTCAAAATGGGTCTCACATACACTTAAATGTATTGATACTTTAGGCAATTCTCTCTCCATATATAAGTTATATCTAAGATAGTTTACATGTTGAAAAAACAACTTTAAAGTTGTTATTTTCATCAAACTATTTTATTACGTTGAATTTGTACCATTTTCAGATGGGGTCTATACACATCCAATTTAGATGTTTTTTTTATGTTGGATTTAGATGACAATTAGTATGCTAATAAAATAAATAATTTTAAATACAATGAGTAGAGTAGATCATAATTTTAGGATCAGGCGGGGCCCATTTTGAGTCAATTGCACTGGAATATTATATATATATATATAAATATATATTTCCTCTTCCTCTATTTGAAATTTTGAGTTATCTTATGGGAGCTTATAGTTCCTAACATCCTTTCATACTTCAAAGAAAAACTCTTTTGTTTTTCTGTCCCTCTTTTTTCAAAAAAAAAAAAAAAGAATTCTCTGTTTTCAAGCATACAGTATTCTCATAGGTGCTGAAATCATAAACACTGCTTTTAGGAGGAGGTAACCATTCCCCTTCAAGTCACAGATGAAACTTCGCCCTAGAATTATGTGAAAATTTTACTTGTTTCATAATTTTGTGGGCTTTTAGGCGGTTGAAATTGCATTTTCGCAGTGTAATTGATATTCACTTCTCTGATTGCATTTTTTAAAAAGCTTTCCTTTACTGTGTCTTTCATTCTGTCCTTTAGTTTTTAGGTTGCCTGTTATATTGGTATATTTGGAAATAATGCATGCAATTTTGCTTTTAATATCTCTATCAGCAATTCATTGTGTTTCCTGCAGGATCCACCTGAGGATGCTGTTGTTACCATATGTGGTCATGTCTTTTGCAATCAGTGCATCTGTGAGCACCTTAGTGGTGATGATAACTTATGCCCCATGACTCATTGCAAGAATCACCTCAGTGTAACTTCTGTATTTTCCAAAGCCACTCTAAGAAGCTCTCTTTCTGACAAGCCTAGTCATGATTTCTCCGCCAGCAATTCTTTTTCTGATCTTGTCCGGATGCCTGGGCTATGTGCACATAGTTCATCTGATTCATCAAAAATCCATGCAGCTCTTGAGATTTTGCTGTCATTGTCAAAATCACAGGATTGCAGTTTGCAAAATGGTGCTGGAAAAACAATTGGCGATGCTGTGGTCCACCAAGAAAGTTCACCCGTTGATCTTCGACATGGAGAGTGCAAAGATGTTTGCAAGGACATCCATTCAGATGTGGAAAGAGGCCCTAGTATGCCAGTTGCTGAGAAAGCAATTGTCTTTTCCCAGTGGACTAGAATGCTTGATTTGCTTGAAGTTCCACTAAAGAATTCTTCTATACATTACAGAAGGCTTGATGGGACCATGTCTGTTGTTGCCAGGGATAAAGCTGTGAAAGATTTTAACACTCTTCCTGAGGTTTCTACATGAACCTTTTCACATGTTTGATTACTTTTTCCTCAGGGCAATAATCACCCTCTGGAATTTGCTACATTACAAAGGTTGTCTATCGAAATCTATAGGATACAAAATACTGGCCATTGTTAAAGACTGTCAGTTGTATATACCAATCCAAAATTCCTGTTGTAGTGAGAATTTACCTTTGTTCTAGCAATCCGTTACTTTTATTAATCTCAGAGAATATCTTTACTATATCTAATCCAATCAAAAACTTATTAGTCATTATTTTTGTTAGGTTTCTGTGATGATCATGTCTTTGAAGGCTGCAAGCCTTGGGCTTAACATGGTTGCTGCCTGCCATGTTATTCTTTTGGATCTTTGGTGGAATCCTACAACAGAGGACCAGGCTATTGATAGGGCACACCGAATTGGGCAAACTCGACCTGTTACTGTTTCAAGGTTGACTGTGAAAGATACAGTTGAAGATCGCATATTGGCTCTTCAGGTTTGTTTGGTTCCAAATTCTGATTTTTTTTTTTTTAAATAATGTGTAGAAGGTGTCTAACCAAAATCTGTTTATATAACCTCATAGGACAAATAGATAGAAGCATTCTATAATTGATTAGTTATTAATTAAATTGCATCATTTATTATTTTTTCCTCAAAATTTCTTTCCCCAACAAAAGAAAACAAAAAATTTGTTTACCTATGAATAAACTTGTTATTTTGTATCAACTTTTGGATCTCATGAGGTTGTCTGCATTTCTGTGACACTGACACTTCCAAGACCAGTTCGGATAGGCTAAACTCACTCTCACGTAATAGAGGTTGGTATGCTTTTGCCTTCATAGGATTCCCATGATAAAAGTAGGCACTGTGACATTGTTCAGATAATTAATATTGTCATGATCAAAGGGGGCCATTGCAGCATTGTTCAGATAATTAAATTATACCATTTTAGTGGGCTTCCAATTGCAGCTGTGATTTTCATGTAAAATATTGGGTTTGCAGGAAAAGAAGCGAGAAATGGTCGCATCTGCATTTGGGGAGGATGAAACAGGCAGTCGCCAGACGCGGCTTACAGTAGAGGACCTGGAGTATCTGTTCATGGCATGAGTTATACTCGAGACCATATTTTTGTTGGCTCTGTCTGATAAGTAGATTTTAACCTAGGAATCAACATTTTAACTAGAGAAATTTCAATGCTCCGTGCTCATTGGGGCCTGCTGCAGCACATGAAAAGAGAGTTTAGTGGTTCTATCAATGATGCTCGTGGATGCATTTCTGCAAGCATTCCAGTTAGTATATTGCTGACTTCTTATTCTTTTTTAGAGGATAAAGGGTGGAGGAGATTCGCTAACAAACAAAGCATTGGGAAGGAATCTTAAGATGATTCTCGTCGGCTGGCACTTCTGTGAATAGTATAATGTAGATTCTGCATATAATAGTTGTAGAGAATTTTTTTTTTTCCTCCCGAGTTCTAATTCCAACTGTATTTTGTGAAGATTTGAAATTCAATTTACGAGTTATAGAAAAAGATTTTACATTCGATGCTTGGATTGGGAAGTCTCTTTTCAATTTCTTGAAAATTGAAAGATTGAACTCATTTGGACCGCTACTGTGTGTATGTATATATGTACGTAGGGCTTTGCTTCTATATATCCGGGATATATAGAAGCGAATCCATGTAACCTCTTCAAAAATCGAAGATTTTGATCTTTGATGGAAAATTTAATTCATTTATTGTATTTAACATCGTTTGTTTATTTATTGGATTAAGTTTCATCCCAATCAAGTATGTTAATGAGCTATATTTGCTAGAAAATGTATATATTCATGTTTAAATCATGAAAAATGCTCAAAAATTAATTTTAAAGTAGTATTTTTGACATCTAAATTGTCTAAAATATTATTTCTGTGTGAATAAATGATTCCATAAAGTATTATTATATTCTAATATATGTGTAAATAAATCTAAGCGTTTTTCATAATTTACACATGAATATATATATATATATATGGGATATGATCATGTACATTCCGTCTGCACGGAAACTACCGTGCAGACGGCTCATCCGGCCGTCTATTTCGGCGGGGTAAATCCAGGTCGTCGGGTCGTATGCGCGTGTTGTGTTGTGTTGCGAAGGAGGCGGAACCTGCACGTACACGCGGATAGTTGGGTGCATTTTCCTGCTAGGCAGCAAAAAAGGAAAAAAGAAATCCCGCCCGTGCCTCCTTCGGCGGTGGACGAGATCATCTTCCTAGGTGCCAGCCTGTCCTCCTTCCCAAGCGCCAGCCCATCCTCCATCTCAGGCGCCAGCCTGTACTCCCATCCGCGCAGATCGTCTTCTCCGAAAATTCGTGAATTTCTCCTTCTCCGTCTAGCTGTTGCTGCCAGCGGCTGCCGTCGCTGCTCTCGAATCTCCTTCTCCATCGATTTCTCCTTCTCCGTCGAGATTTTGAAGTTCTCCGTCGATTCCGAAGTTCTGCGTCGACAGAAGGGATCGTCTTCTCCGAAAAGCAAAAGTACTTTCATTCGCATATCTCTGACGTGAAAATCCGCGTGCGGATTTGAATCCGCAGCAAACGTACCTCCCATTAGTGTTGTTTTCCACATGCGGATTCAGAATCCGCATGCGGATTTTCGCGTCAGAGAGATGCGGATGAGAGTACTTTTGCTGCGCAGTTATAATCCGCATGCGGATTTTCGGAGAAGACGACCCCTTCTGTCGACGCAGAACTTCGGAATCGACGGAGATCTTCAAAATCTCGACGGAGAAGGAGAAATCGATGGAGAAGGAGATTCGAGAGCAGCGACGGCAGCAACAGCTCGACGGAGAAGGAGAAATTGACGGAGAAGAAGATTCGAGAGCGGCGGCGGCGGTAGCGTCGTCGTCTCCGTTTTCGAAATGGGAGGGATGAGCGGGAAAATGCATTCTCCCAAGTTTCGAGCGCGTGTATGCGCAGTCTCATTCGGCTCGCCGTCTCCCTCTACACGTACACGCACGATGGAACAAGCGGCGCAGATTTCACCCGCTGAAATGAACGGCCGGATGAGCCGTCTGCACGGTAGTTTCCGTGCAGACGGAATGTACATGATCATATCCCTATATATATATATATTTGAACAAATGTGACTCATAAACATACTTGATTGAGATTAAGCTTGGTCTCTTAAATAAACAAATGATGTTAAATACAATGAATGGATTAGTTTTTTCATTAAGGAATAAAATTTTAGATTTTGAAGGGGTTATGTAGGTTCGATCCGGTTACATAGAAGCGGGACCGGTATATGAGTTTGTAATAATATCATTTCTTCTTTTAAAGATTGTTTAATGGCTCTTGTATTAAACGATGTAGTCATGACTTTGTAATGGATCATATACATCAAGGTTGTGAGTAAGGATTCTTGTTTTATCTTACAATTATAAACTTTCAAGTTTAAGGTTAAAGCGTCTAAAATATTTTAATCTTGCAAGGAGATGGTGAAATTTGGATATCAATTAAAATAAATAGGTCCGTTGTATAAGCTTGTTGTCGCCATTTCTAAGAGTGAGTTTTGAAATTTATTAAACTCGCAATCTCTTAAGCATAATAAGATTGAAGTGTCTAAGTCTTCTCTCATATGTAGTTTGATAACTACTTGTATTAGTCTTAAATGTATGAAATTATATTTTTGTTGATGTTGTTCAATTAATCTTTTGTTTAAAAGAGGAATAGTTTCATGCTGATTAATTAAAAAGATAGTTTGTTCAACTGTTTTTATTGTATAGTTTGTTGAGAGTTGAAATGATCATTTTTATATATATTTGACTATTTGAGATATCAAGTATTTTTCAGTCATTTAAGTCTTTTTTTAGATTATATAGAATAATATTGAAATGGGCCTTAGATGATGATAAAATTAAAATCTAATATACCTATTCTATTTAGAATAATGCATTCTGTTACTATATTAATTTTCATCCCAATCGGATATGTGTATAGACCCCACCTGAAAATGATACAAATTTAATATAATAAAATAGTTTGATATAAATAACAACTTTAAAGTAATTTTTTCAACATCTAAACTGTCTAAAATATGATTTATATATAGATAAATAATTGTATAAAATTTCATCACATTTTAATATATTGGGCCCTTTTTTTGGCAATTGCATCAGAACAACTCTTACATATATACATAAATATTCCTGTGCAGCATCGCTGAAATGGACCCCACATGATCATCAAATCATAATCTACTCCACCCATTGTATTTAGAATAATGTATTCTATTACCATACCAATTATCATCCCAATCAGATATGTACATGAGCCCCATTTGAAAATGATACAAATTCAACGTAATAAAATAGTTTGCCTGTGTTGATGACGGTTTGTTGAGGCTTTTTAGATGCCTCTGCTTGATTGTCTGTATGAGGGATGAATTCATTGGTGACTTGTAGATGGTCTTTTCCGTTTGGCTTTTCTTGTGCAGGAATTTCTTGAAATTTGTGCTCTTTGGATAGCACCTCCTTTTCTGAGGTGTTTGTCTGTTTTGTTGATAAGATTAATATTTCACATTCCGTGACCGAGCATGGTTGTGTAGAAGATGATGACAATGACTGCTTTGGAGGGATGCTAGCATTAGAGATGTGAGGGGCTTTGAGGTTCTCTTCTGCATTTTTAGACTGCGGGCATGTTGGTTGGTTGACTGGAATGAAGACGTTTTCTGGGGAGGAGTGAGGCAAAGTTGGTTGACTCGCTACTTTGGGTGGAGCTCCCGGGTTTGTAGGAAAAGTATTGGAGGATATTCTTTGAATAATAGGGGATTTATGCAAAATAGGATTCTCTTGCGTAGGCATGATAGGTTTTTCCAATAAAATGACAGGTTCGATGCATTTTCTTTGAAGGGTGATAGGGTTGACATTTCGGGCTTGTAAAACAACAGGAGCATCATGGGGTTGGACTTTTGTTATGAAAATAGAAGGGTCAAAGGTTTTGGCATTACCCTTCACAAAATTGACTTCCATGCCGATGTCCGCTATTTGAGATGTCCGGCTTGCTTGTTCAGGATAAATAACATTCCCCTGTTGTGGCCATGGGGAGATGGTGCCATGTCTGATTCCCGTCTCCACTTGGTTCCCGGCTTGGAGGAGTTGAGTGAAGTTGACGTAGGGGTGAGAGATGAGGTAACCCGTGATGCTCGGGTGTGCTGAGTTGATGATGATGGAGATTTGCTTATCCAAAGGCAACGGGCTCTTCATTTTTGCCGCCCCGCCATCTAGCAACGTACTCGAAGAACGTTTCGTCCCCTTTTTGCTTTAGTGCTTCGAGGTCGGTCTGTTTAGGAGCCATGTTCAACTTGTAGGAGAAGTGGTCCATGAAAGCCAAAGAGAGTTGTTCCCATATTTTGATCAACCGACAATCCAGCGATATGTACCACTCCAAGGCGTCCTTCTTTAGGCTATGTTGGAATAGCCTTATCAAGACCTCTTCGCTTTTCACCAAGGGGTACAGGATGCCACAAAAGGCCTTAAGATGAGCTCTCGGGCATGAGTCTCCTTCATACGCGGGTAGAGCCGGTATCTCGAACTTCTCTGGTAACTTAGTATCGGGGAACGGGCATAGATCTTCCATTTTGGCCGAGGGTAGACCCTCTCCTTGATGCTGTCTGATTCGCTCCTCCATTTTTTTCAGTTGGTTCTGGAGTTGGTCTTTGAGATTTTAAATTTCATTGCGGCCTTGTTCTAAGACCACCTCCTCTTCTTTATAATGATTGTTCCTTGACTTGTGGGAAGATTGTTGAGGTCCTCTGTCTTGCTCCATGTTCGGGTTTTGAGAGCAAAATGGTGGTGTAGCCGTATTCTGGCCACCAATTAGAGGTTGCCTCATGTTTGACAGGGCTTCTTCCAACTTTTGCATCCTCTTCTCCATGGCCGCCATATAAGCTTCAATGGACTGTTCGAGTCGATGATCCCGTTCTTCATAGTGTGAGGATTGCTCGGACTCCATCCTAGCTGCTCTCGATTTAGTAACCACAGGGCTTCGATCCACGGTTGACTTGCTTTGCCTTCGAGCTATGGTGAAGAACCTAAGCAATCAATAAAAAGAGATTAGTGCCCGTAGACAGATAACAAGGAGATTAACCTTTGGATGGATGCTTGCAAGTCCAGGTCCTTTTTGTGTTCTTTGCAGATTTTATTTATTTTAAGTTCCACGCGTGAGAATGTTCGAGGTCCACGGGTTCTTGTTTGCCTGAGGCGCCTCTGGAAAAGTGACCAGTTCGCTTGAAGCGTGTCTAGAGAAGGGACCGGTTCTCTTGAAGCGTGTCTGGAAGAATGACCAGTTCGCTTGAAGAGTCTCTGAAGGGAAGACCAGTTCGCTTGAAGAGTCTCTGAAGGGAAGACCAGTTCGCTTGAAGCATTTCTAGAAGTGTGACCAGAAAACATCCAGGTTATGAAAAAAAACGTGAGTTTTACGCCGGATTTTTTTTTAGCGTTAATTGGTTTTATATCTGCCAGAGGTCGTTCCTTTAGGCTCGTTTTATGTGTCTGGACAGTTACAGGATGATGTTCAATAGCTCTTCCTCTTTGCGGGTTCTTTGCTGTTTGTGAGCTGAACGCCTCTGGACTTAAAAACTTATCAGGTTTCTACGCGATTTGGGCAAAAACGCCAGAAACTCGCTGTCGGAAGACGAAAATGCTTCTGCAACTCGCTGTTCAGCGAGGAAGAAGTTCCGATCTTCAGATTCTGACCCCCTTGCGCCTGATGTAGACCTGCAACGCCGTCCCCAGTAGAGTCGCTAAGCTGTAGCACCTGCCGCGAGCGCTACAATGGGCTCGGAATGGTTTCCCAGACCTTGAAAATCTGGATCGTGTTGGACAGCAACGTGGGCTTAGTTCTCCTGCATTCACATGGGGTAAAACGCGTTAGACTTCACGTTTTTTAGAAAGGATGGCCTTGTGGGTGTTTTCCCGTGATTTCGGCAGCATAACGGCTAAGACGGGGCTTTTCGTACACAGGTCAAGTCACAAATCCGGCAGCATAACGGCAAGCATATTATGCTGGAATCCGTGGACCCACGTGCACCTGCCTTGCCGGGGTGTTAACTCAAACACGCACGCAAAAATAAAGAAAAAAACGGAGTCGCCACTGATCTTTAAAGGGAGATCAGCCCCTGTTTAATAAAATAAGGCACTAGTTGTACAGAGTCCGGGTTCCGGCCTACGGATTGAAGCAAATATGGCAAAAATCTGCCAACCCGAGGCGGTTTACACGGCGTGAAAGGGGAGAAATAAAAAGATTTGAGAGAACGGGAGAGATGGAAAGGGGGAGCGTGGAGGAGAAGCGCGTTGCTTGGAGAGCGTGAAAAGCCGGGACGCCGGGGTGTTGCTGCAGACTCCCGTCCTCCCCTTTGGGATGCCTCTCCAAGTGTCTCAAATGAGGAGGGTGCTCCTCCTTTTATAGATGTAAGAGTGGGCTTTGAGCCACTTGGGGTCATGGACTTGGTCCATGGGCTTGAGCTTGAGGTGGGATCATAGGCCTTGGGCCACTTGAAGGGTTGGACTTAGTCCATGGGCTTGAGCTTGGAGTGAGAGCATGGGCATTGGGCCACTTGAGGCGTTGGACTTGAGCTTGGAGTGAGAGCATGGGCCTTGGGCCACTTGAGGTGTTGGACTTGGTCCATGGGCTTGAGCTTGGCGGGCTCCTTCCATAGTGGGCTGGAACTTGGTGGGCTAGAACTTGACTAAGCCCGTTGTTTTGGGTGGGCTGTTGTAGAGGCCCAAAGTTGTAGAGAAGCCTTCTGAGGCTTGATGAGCTGCTTTGTGGAGCCCGTTGAGGTGGCCTTGAGGAGCTTCGCTCTTGTGGGCCTGGTCTGGTTTGTTGAAAAGCCTGCTTCGAGGCTTAGTGGAGCTTCGATCCCGTGGGCTGAGTTCGGAAGGGTCTGCTTAGCTTGCTTGAACCTCCTTTTGCCTTGAATTTGTTTGGGCTTGGAACCTTTTTCATTTTATCCATTTTTAGGGCCAAAGGAGGGGTGTCAACAGTGTCTCAACCCACTTTGTATCTACACCCGCATTTAAACGTTCAGCCGCTAAGAAGTTAGATCCCATCAACCAAAACCAACAGTTGGATCGTTATTAATCTGATGGATGGAATTTAACGATGTATTAACATATACATATTTTTGATAAAGTTTGATGTATTAATATCTGTTTGTTTAATTTTGATGGATACAGAAATATGATGGATGATGCATGAAGATGGATAATATAATATTTGATCAGCCGCCATATGCTGTGCTACAAACACGCCTGACGGTGCAGCCGTCGAGAATTGTGATGAGGACCTGATTGGTGATGCAGCGGGGGGTTTTGAACTGGCTCATGGCAGATCCATTGGCAACGAAGTAGTCCAAGATTGTCTTGAAGGTCCCATTCTGGACGAGGCAGAGCTCGAGAGGACCGATGGAGTGGGACTTCCTTGACACTCTGTAGCCATGGTCGACGAAAGATTCATCTATCTCGCAGCAGCAGCGGGCCAGCACTCCCTCATCTACCTCCTCCCACCCCTTCAGCTCCCAGTAGATGACGTAGTGTCCTGGTTCCTTGCTCAGGTTCGCATGGCTGGTGAAGTCTACGAGCTCTGCTTTGGCGGACAGCTGCGTTAGGAGTCCGCGCCCTCGTTCTACCGCAAATTGCAGGTCTTTCTCTGTGTTCTTGTCAATGTTGATGGTCAGGATTAACTTTCTTCTGCACACGAAGCTTAGTTTGGGAGTGCCTCCAAAGAAACCAGCCACCTGCACCACATCTCCTAGTCGATATCTGTACAGTCCTGCATCCATGCATGCACTACCAAATAAAAGAATGAATTTTGATTCACAGTATACATCACAACAGATTTCGTTTTACGTAGCTAATGTATATTTAGCTGCATTAGATGTATTTTGGCTATGATTAATTATTTGACTACATATTTTTGATTTTTTTTGTTATAATTAATGATGTTTTACTTTTATTAATTAGCAAAATATTGAAACACATTTAAATTTAACATAGACATGCTTTATATTTGACAGAAGTGTAAATTTTTTAAAATATTATACTTTATCTGCATTTTTTACCAGACTTATTGCCTCAGACCAATGCCAAGTTTTTTCAAAATCTAGAGGAAAGATAAGGGTTAAGTTGATTTGATCTTAATCCGGTATAAAAATAGGATTGACAAACCTTGACCCGATATGATTCACCCCGATTCGCTCTTCTACATATGAACTATAATTTAATTTTTGCAACAACTTTTCTGGTAAAAAAGATAAATTTGTTGCTATAAATGTCATTTTGTGTCAAGTGCTCACTTGCAAGGAAATTATTTAATTGATTGTCAATACTTTATGGCTTTTGTGATTCTACAATAAAAATTCTCTTACAAATCAGTACTTAATGCAAGCTGCCTATGATCATTTTTTGATGGTAACTGCCTAGAATAATTATATGCAACAACATGCATGTTCGTTCCTGAGAATAAATATGCGACAACATGCTTATTACAGAGAATATAAGAATATTTTCTTGTTGAGAACAATGATAGTTCGCTGTAAGTAATTGGGGGCTGAAGTTGAAAATTTTTAGTGATGAAAGCAAGCTGAGATAAGCGGGTGGGTTAAAATGTAGGTAAATTAAGCTGGACAATTTTCTGATGCAAATATTTAAATTGGAAACCCCATTGTTTTGGCTGTCTTAGAACCTAGGAATGAAACTTGAGTCGAGCTGGGCCAAATCCTGACTTGCTAAATTGAAGAAAAATATTGTTTTGAGTTTGTTTTTGCAAATTCTAAACCTAAGAAATCTGATTTGTAAATAAAATTAGGATTAAGGATTCAAGCAAACCTAAACACCGAGAATTTGAACCTGAGTTTTCTATTTATTATAAAACATATTATATGCATAAAATCTAATTACTATTTTTTCATAATTATATATTTTACATTATTTATATTTCTGTTGCCTGGATGTTTGCCAGATCATATCATTTCTGTTTACATTTAAATTTATGTTTATCTTATATAATTTTACATTTATTGGTTTTCTTCCTTTATATTTTTTAAAAATTAAATTTTCTTTTAGGTGAGGGCAAAGCTGACTCCCCTTGTAAAAATCCAAAGCAGGTGGTGCGTCTTTTGGAACCAATGAATGAGCCCCCTTTGCCTGAGCAGGCTCATACCTGAAGTCATGATGACACCAGTGCAATTTCTTGCCTGCGGCACTCAACTGAATTTGCAATCTTCCATCCAAGTACCGTTGTGAAAGATGAAGCCGACTTAGGCATTAAAAGATGCATGTGGTCAGCTTCGTTGAAGTGCTAGCCTACCAGGACTGACCCACGTCCTTGCAAAGGATTTAAAGGAATGATATCATATCTTATCTAGACGATAAGCATGTGAGAATAGTCAAGCCGTAAGGCGCTGCTGTTGGGTTCGAATCCCGTTTCGGGATTTTGGCCAAAAAAAGGGTAATGGGAGGAGTGGTCTCCGGTGGGTTATTGGAAGTTGTGTCTTTCTAATTCTTTGGTGGAGTTGTGTCTCCAGATTTCTCTGAGGGAGTTGTGTGTATCCTCAAATTTCTTTGAGGGAGTTATGTGTATTCCTAGATTTGTTAAAATGTCTCAGATCTTCAGTATAATATATGTTGAAATGTATGTAAATATATACCAATAAAAAAAAACTCCTTAGAAAGGAGTCCTACAAGAGCAGAAAAACCCCCCGACTTCATACGTCACATTGCAACCAATACACAAACATTGGAACTTTGATCATAATCTGCCCATTACTTTTTTGAGTAATCTCATATTCACAGGTCACTTTTTTCTATGTAAAGCCCAAGCTTACCTCACTTCACCCTCCTTAGATGATTTTAAGACCTAAGTCTAGTCTGTTCTAGTCTTAGACCAAATTTAGCCTTAGCGCTCATAAAAATATGTTACACAACTATTTTCTACATAAGTTTAATTGAACTATGTAGTATTATTTTCACTTAAATGACTTACTAATTTTTAATCACATAACACTCTGTTTGCTAATGTAGCTAAGGTACGAAGTGAAAAAGAAAATATCTTCGAAAAGGGTAAAAGTGATGTCATATAATAAGGATAAAGTAAGAATAAATATGATAATTATCTGAGAAAATGATTAAAATATAAAAATAAAAAATAAAAAAGCATAGTAATTAAGACATTAAATTATTTTTTAAAAGGTATGTGATGGGGAAGTAGGAAAGTGGTTTCCCACCTGCCAGACCCAAAATTTAAAATTGCCATTCTCAACCAGCATTTCAACCCAAACAAATTGAACAGGCCGCCGCGGACATTAAAATTTGTCATTCTCAACCCGACTTTCAACCCAAGCATACCGAGCATGCGGCCGCTGACAATCCTTGTTTACTGATCAGCTTCAATGGACAGACCTAATTTAGTGGTTACAGCATCTTCCATGCATGCATGGTGGTTTCCGGCCAATTTGAAGGATGGTTTTGATTTTTGGCATCTCAAGTCATTCGACTCGAGATAGCTCATGATCGCATGATGCATGGGCACGCAACTCCAATGATTTAACCTTTCGGCTTCACTAGCAGACCAAAAATATTTCTTTTTCATTTTGAGTAATGACTCATTAGATAAGGCTGCACATAGCTTCCATGCAACCCTTATTTTTTATTTTTTAAATATAAATCATTTATCATATTTATCGACATGAGTCAAAAAATTACATGTATTGCAAACTTCTATATATTATACATTTTTTAAAAGTTCAATAATTATATATTCAATCTCAAAAGATAGCATCTTTTACAAATATAAATTTCTAATGAAAATTATTTTTGGTAACACTATAAAACAAGATCAGTTAAACATAGTAATATTTTAGATTTCTAAAAAATATTTTAAAAATAAAAACAACGGGCTGTATTTACTTAATCATTACTCTTTCATTTTTAGTACTTCTTAATTTTAGCTAGCGGCATCAATTTCTCTTTTGAAAATGGTAATCGATGATCATGCGCATCAATGAGCATGTGCACGTTTGCATTCTGCGCTAGATTCGATTCTCCGTTGGATAGCTAGCCAGATAAGGTTGACGATATATAAATGGCCCATGATCATTGCAGGCCCACCTGAAATCAGGTCATTTCATACTGATCCAAAATATATATTTTGAAACTTTTTTAAAAAATATTGTCTAAGTGCATTTGATTTTTAGACTAATTTTTATCATTCTAGAGAATATATATTTTTATTTGTAAATATAAGGGTAATTTAGTCATTTTAAAAAGTTAAATGACTAAAATACTCGTATTTAAAAAATCTAAAATAAATATATACACATATTAAAAATGATAAAAATGAGTATACAGATTAATAAACCTAAATTAATAATTTTCGAAAAAACATATATTTTTGCATTTCAGAGTCTAAAATGATTAGATCCTACATAAATGGTCAAAGGTTTGGATTCAATGTATACATACTTGTTGAGCCTCCACATAAAAGTTTTTCTACCTGTTTTTTTTTTTTTTTTCCATTTTATATGGGCCTGCATTTAATCTTTGTATATAAACAAAATTGAAGAATGATTTAACACTTACCCTTTGCTTGTAATTTTATAATATTTTAAAAATCTAAATTGTTTCTCATGTTCGGTCTCACTTCTATAAAATTTCTTTTCTATGTAAAATCAACAAATTAAAATTGTTTAGTGCTAAAATATTAATTTCAAAGTAGTTTTTTCAACATCTAAATAATTTAAAATATTACTACTATGTAGATAAATGATTCTATAAAATATTATTACGTTCTAACATATATGTGTGAATGGATTTAAACATTTTTCATAACTTACATATAAATATATATTATATATATTTTTCAACAAATGTAACCCAAAAACATACTTGATCAGGATGAAACATGATCTCCTAGATAAACAAATTATGCTAAATACAATAAATGGAAAGAATTTTTCATCAATATCAAAATCTTAAAAATTAAAGAGGTTATATGGTTCTGTTCTATGTAACCTGGTTACATAAAAGTGGAGTCCTATCATGTTTGTCTATATGTATTTATGTATGATTTTAAAAGTTACATATGATGCAAACGTTTATATACTATGTTTATATCATACATTTTTTTCAAAATTTTTAATTGTTATATATTCACTCTCAAAAGATACCCTTTGCAAGATATAAAATTTCAAGAGTAAGTATGGGGGCTTTCATTATATATTGAATTATTCCTTAACAAAATATACCATTTTTTAATCTAATATATGTTTTTCATAATTTCAAAAATCAATAGCTTAAGCCCCATCTAACGTTAAATGAGGATAAAAACCATTCATTTTTAAAATCATAAAAATATATAAAAATGAAAATTTAAAATTTTTAATATAAATTAAATAATACGAGCCTGCATAAAACAATATGAAAAATGAAAAAAAAACTCAAATTACTTGTATATATCGAAGTTGTGTACATATGTCTATATTGGATCAGAACACATGATTGAAAAATTCAATTGTCGAGCAAAAGATAAATGTCATTCTCTTCCTACAAGAAAATTTATTTTTAAAAACCTCATTAGCAACAGTCTCTATTAGTAAGAAATATCTATAAAAGAAAATATTTTCTTGCTTATATTAATGCTTTGGTACACAAGAAAATTTTTTATAGCTTCGTGAAAAATGTAAAAAAGATAAAAAATAAAATAAAAATAGAAAATTCATTTTTGCAAGCAGAATTAGGTAAATGAATTATAATTTTGAAATTGGGGGACTGAAAACTCATGGTAGGTCCTGTTAGACATAGGCCAATCGCTAGCACTATTTCTAGCCGTCACTATCTCGTCTTCCGCCCGCCTGTGCCTAAGCCTAGGCCCAACCCACTTTTGCTATCAATAGGCATCACATGCACATAGCCACATACGACGCGCGTTTGTGTGTACTTTTGTTGTTGCATCTGGAGGCTAACTTACAATGTATATATTTTTTACAACACAAATATTGCAAGTAAATTTCTATTGTTCACTAGATTATACCTAAACTTGCGTTGGTTGGTGTGAGGATTAGGTATAATTATGATAATCCTTTCTTGACCATGAGGAAATTTGTGAATATAGAATTAGTAGTTAACAATGTTAGTGTTACCCAAATTTTTTTTTAAAAAAATAATGCTAGTGTTATGTACTTTCTAAATAAATGTGGTAACTTAGGGATATTTAGTGCATGCATGCATGTATTACGATATTAATATATTGGATTGTATAGGATATAAGTTATGAGTATATTAGAATGAGTTATGAGTTGTGTATTAACATGTTTGTATGGCTACCCACTTGGTTATACATTTGTTGAGTATTGATTTAGACATGTATGATTGATATATCATTTGAGATGCCCTAACTATTTTGAATATCATAAAGTATGAGGTTCGACTTACCTAGTCAAGTCATAGGGGTCAAGGACTGCCCTAAGGAAAATTTGTAAGGGATAAAGTTGTGTGAGATGGGAAAAGAATATGAGTTGGGCCATGCAGGCCTGTGTCTACCCCAACCCATTAATTGGCAAGATCATTTAAAAGAGAGGTGTGTACGACCATTTTATTCTGTTCTTCTTATTCCTCTTCCTTTTTCTCCTCTTCTCCCCAGCCCTTAACCCAGTCCTAAATCTCCATAAGACTACTGTAGATAGCCTCGAAGATCACCACTCTGCATCAAAGGGAGCTCAAAAATTTAGAAGTTCGAGTTTAGGGTTGCTGATTTTGAGGAAATCACGATCTAGGGAAGTAGAATTTTTTTTTCTCAAGGCAGTGATTGAATCTTAAATTAAATGTGCTATTGAGCTGTTAGGAATGGATATCGTCCATCAAACTTTGTGGTTTCGTTCATTTTAGGATTCTAGGCAAGCTAGGGCTATCTAAATTCATGGAAAATTTAAGATGGCTACATAAGTTTTGTAAAACAGATGATGTATTAGTAGTTTTCTTATCACTGGAATGCAATATGGTTTGAGTAGGTTGAATTAGTATGAAGAACTAAAGATTTTCTTTCCAACACCTATCATGCATTCGATGAAATGCCTATGAAAACTTATAGTTGATATGCTAAACTTAATGTAAACTTATATTGATTTTGCTAATGCAGTGCATGTGGTTTATGACACTTGTTATATGTGTATTGGATGATGCACTATTGAGATAAGCGGTTGTAATTTGATAGTTCAGTACATGGGTATGATCATGGGTATATTATATTACATAATTTTTTGATATAATTATATATATATATATATATTAATGAGTGTGTGGTTGTATAGGTTATTCATGACTCTTGATTGACATGAGTAAAGGATTGTTCGTGGCCTTGGATTGACATAAGGGGAGGGTTGCGCATGACCCATTAAAGACATGTTGTTATATACATATGTTCTTGGGCATGGGTATTGATTTCACACATCGTGCATGGTTATTTAGGATTCTATTCAGTACATCATTATCATAGCATGTGCAATTTGAATCGTTCTTGATTTCATTTTGTGCTAACTGCTATATAGTTGTTAGGTCTGTTTAAACTCATGTGATTTGTTAATTTTCATTTAAAGCATAGGCCAAATGAGAAGTCTTAAGATGGGACAGGAGGATAAAACCCTAGAGCCTAAACTCATTAAATTAGAACTTGTGTCCTTAGTTTTTTAAACCTTATGCTTTTGTTTGATACTAATGAATATAGATATTTACCTAGTTTAATCCAACCTTGATGAACGTGTTGTACTTAGGTATTTTGAATTTGACAATAATCTATGTGAATATATATATATATATATAATTTTTATATTGCTCTGTTGTGTAATGATATACTATAAAGACTTTCATACTATATAAATGTCTCTATGATAAGAGCATGTAAATATATAAATGTAGAGCTAAATATTGTACTTTAGAAAGGAATTATGATGTGCATGTACAATAGTTCATGTATTCTATATCACCCCCTTGTAGGTTATAAAAAGATGCTGTTGAATTTTTTTTAAATCATGTAACACCTATTGACTAGCCATTAGGGATATCTAGGTACTAGGACGTCACAGTAGGATACATTGCTCCTAACAAATGAGAGATATATACTCCTAAACAAGATTGAACCCTCGACTTCCTAGCACTAAGATAAGGACGTGAACCAACTGCGCTAGCATTTGGTTATGTGTGCATTTATGTAATGTGAGTAGTGTATTGTGCAACATGACATCTAATTTGAGGGTGTCACGTGGTGCCTAAGCTTGTGCATTGCATGGGCTCTACATTATTGTGCAAATTTTAAAATATTTTTGATGCCAAATTAATAATAAAAATACTCTATTAAGCATAACTTGTTCTATAAATTTTCACCACATCGCAAAGCATTGACTTCCCATAATAATTCCTATAAAATTTTGAGAAAATAGAAAAAAAAATCTATTTTTTTCACTTTTTGTGGTTATCTTGTAAATTCCTCACTCTATGGTTCTCTAGATATCATCAAAGCCATCTAAGCAGCATCCTTGACCCCACACATCTTGAAGTGATCAAGTCATGTCTTAAGAATCATCTAATCATCAAATCACATCTGATTGTCAATAATCACTTGATCTAATTATTTTGATTTCCATAATTTCATATTCAAGTCATTTTAAGCATCTTAATCTCTTAATTAGTTTAGTATAGTTGATTAAGGAAGTTCAATCGTTGCTTTGTGATTCCTTATGCTCTTAATGATTCATCTAATTAAGAGATTCCTATTGTTTATATTATGATGTATTTATTTTCCATCATTAATGCATCATCATTTTAATCATCCAAGTTAAGTGGGTTAAGAGAAGTTGATTGAGGAAGTCCACCTCAACATGAGATTTGAGTTGAGTGACAACTTGGGTTAACCTTAAATGTGACTTTAAAAAAAATGAAGAGGTCAAGTTGTCAAACTTTATGAAAAGCAAAGTTGAAGTTCGAGTTGAACTCAACATGTGACTTGAGTGGAGTTGCAATGCAGGTTGGCCTCACCTGCAACTTCAAGGAAAATGAAGAAGACGTTCCAGTCGTCAAACTCTTTGAAAGCAAAGTTGAAGCTCAAGTTGACCTCAACTTGTGACTTAAGTGAAGTTGTAAACCAAGTCGTCTTCATAATGTGATTTGGAAGACAAAGCAAGAGAATGACTATGCTATGAAGCAAGTGCCAAGTGGAATTGATATTGAAGTTGACCCTAGTTGCAACTAGAGTGAAGCTGACCCGTAGTCGACCTCACATGTGACTTCAATCGTAATGTCAGAAAAATTCGAATATTGGTGAATTTATTAAGAAGCACCTACCACCAAATAATTATTATTCTTCTAAGGCTTTAAATAACATATCTTAAATAGTGGTATGTTTTAGCTAGAGAATTGAATGAGCTCTTACCCTTTTATTTTTAAGCACTAAAAACTATATACCGAAGATTTCAAGACAACTCTTAAGTGCCAACATTCAAGCTTTATCAAACATTCTTTTTGCTACATTCAAGAGCTTGCTGTGCCACACAATTCTACACGAACCCTATAAAGTGCAGATTTCTTTCATTAAATAGTTATTTATAATTTGCTGATAAGCTTAGTGTTAGAGACCCAGGCCAAGTGTTTGATACAAGGTGAGATTTGGTTGGAGCGATGCTCACTAATAGCTTGTAATTTTTGTAAGCAGCCCCCTAGAGTTAGAATCTAGAAGAGGGCATTGACTCTAAGTTATATTATGATTCCATAGTGGAAACCAAAACATAAAGAGTGTATGCTTAGAAGAGTATAGTAGGAAGGTTGCTTGAACCACTACAAATTGTGTGATTATCTCCTATAAGGCTTGCTCAACAGTTGCTCTTTATTTTCCAGTGCATTTCATTTATAGGGAATTAATTTAAAAAGGGGTTGACATTACCCAATTCATCGCTCTCTTAGGTTAAGTCGATTAAATGAGACTAACAAATCTAAGACCATCATAGGTCATCATTGTATTTAGTTGTCATCATCATCCTTACACCATGTCTACTAAGTTATCATGATACTTTAGGAGGCACATTTAGAATGCACTTAGTGGGCCTTGCTTTTGCCAAAATCATATCAATTTAGATGGGCAAGAACTAATGGCAACATAAGTTGAACTGAAATAAATCAATTGCTAAAGGCAACATTTCAAAGATTAGAAGATATATAATTCCATACATGATTTTATTGGTTAGGATCATTACAAGTACATCAATGTGATCAAAGCAAGATTATAAGGCTAAGATCATTAGTGGACCACATGAGTACAAATTACAAAAATATTTAATGGCTGAGATTACTGAGATAAGGCCTGTATGAGTGCAGATTGAGGTGCTTCGCAAGATTACCACAATAGAAATTGAATGTACACAAAAATTTCTATGCACTCGTAGGAACATCAAACCTACGCACTCCTTCCTCAAAGGAAGTTCATGTTGTTGGTTTCATATCATTCATCAGAGGTTAGTTGATTATCGATTAGTATGACATTTCAATATTCCTTTTCCATTAGCACAAAATTTGACATCCCCTAAATCTAACAAACTTCTCATGAAAACATAATTGAAAAAAGGGATCGCCATTGTTGTTCAAGCTTCTCTCCCAGCCCCGATAAGCTTCAGTCATTGTTTACAACTCTAACCGCCGACTCATAAGCATCATCAAACAAGATACTCGTAGATCTCTAGTCGCCTACCATCTCTAACAGCTACAAAGCCATTATAACTAATGCTTAATGGCATCAATCTTTACCGATGACTAATTTAACGAATGTTCAATAGGAGAACATCATCACCAACTAATAACTTATTATCTAATCAACATTATCCATGGCTAATTAATCATAGCCATCCATGGTTGTTGCCAAATAAGGAAGAAGATGAAAGGGTGTTGACATGACAACATCTAAACTATTTGGTGAATATTTCATCCATTCAAGTCCTCCATACATGTGCAACACTAAGTTTTACAATGTACAATAATTTAAATGGCGAAGAAGCATGAGGCAAGACGTGGCTTACACTCCGTCTCTTATTTTTGAGCCATAAAATGCTTAGTTTTAAATATTAAGGTGTCTCAAAAGTCAAGCTGTCAGATCATAAGGAATGAAGAAGAGAATAAGGCGTGATCCATGCCTCAAATGTAAGTCATGTATGAAAAATTGCTAGTTGCATAAACAAGTATGAAAACAGCCTCAAAAGAAAATTTTAGCAAAAAGCAAAAGTAGTACTAAGCACTGTATAAAAATAGCTAGCTATTGTATCTTGAAACCCAAGCAACAGGGTAATGCAGGTATTGTACTTTGTAGCAATACCCTTCTTTTAGAAAAACATGCCATACGTCCTATACTACAAAACAGAGGTGGTGAAGAAGCTGAGTACCTTGGGTAAATGACTTAGTTATAGTAACCTGCTCACTCCTAGTAAATAGAGGTGCAAAGTTCCCATTGTGACACACTCCTAAGGCCTCCCTTAAATCCCTTTCTCTTCATTTTGCCTTTCTTGAATTCTTATCCATCTAGAAACTCCTAGAAACGCTATCATAGTGTCATCAGACCTTCTCTTTAGTTTTTAAGGTGTAAAAGAGATGCTTAATCCTACCATGGAAGATCTCTAGATGGGTAATACCATATGACGGATGATCTAGATTACAGAACTAAGTCTTTTTCCCTTTGCCTTATATAGATCATCTTCTGTTTTATTTTCTTTTGGCTATTATGCTACCTTTCTTGGCTATCATTCTATCCGAGTTACACTGTTATGCTATCAGACTTAAGCAATGGTACTTCTCAAGATGAATCTCAATTTGAGGTCTCTAATCATTATAGTGTTCAACTTAAGCCATTATACTACTTGACTTGAGTCATCAATTAGTTCAATAAAACCCATAATGTTGCCATGAGACTCAACAACCTCCCTTGATTTTTATGATTGAGTAATCAGATAGTAGTGGATCTGCATGTTAGAACCTACCCTTGCTATAAGAGGCCAATATAGTTGATTCTGTTGGAAAAAATGTTTAAAACAAAACAAAATTGACCAAAGCATGAGTTTTGATGATTAACAAAGGCTAATTTGAGTATATTGAGAATACTAATGCCTATGTTGATTGATTTAAAGAACTGAAGTAGCCAAGTCGATATCCAAGTCGACTTGGACTTCGACTTAGGGTGAAGTCGATCCCAAAGTCGACTCCATATTCGACTTGAAACAGAACCTCACAGCAAAATTCAAATTGGAAGGAAAAGCAGGTTAAGTCGCAGGCCAAGTCGACTCCACTTGCCACTTGGGAAGCCAGGTAGCAAACGAAGTCGACTCCAGCATCGACTTCAGACGACAAAAACACTCCAGAGCTGATTTTGGGGTACAAAAATGCCGAAGTCGCAGACGAAGTCGACTCCAGGTGCGACTTGGGTGAAGTCGCAAATGAAGTCGACCCCAAGTTCGACTTGAGTTCTTCAAAGTTCAAAATACAGATTCAAGCTCATTTTCAAGATCAACTTGGGATTTCTCAAATCCAAATCAAAAGTACAAGCTCACTATCAACTCAAGTCTCTCAAAGTCCAAAGCACAACTTCAAACATAGTTGAAGAAACTCAAGTCATAGCATCGAAAGAAAGAAAGATGACTCAAAGACAAGCTCTTCAAGAAGTTTACAAATATGGAAGCCATTCCATAAATAAAAAAGATTCAAGAAAGGAAGCTAAGCAAGCTAGAGGAAATCAAACAAGGACCAAACAAATTGCAGCAAAAGAACAGGTCAAGTCGCAACCCAAGTCGACTCCAAGATCGACTTGAGATCAAGTCTGAAACCAAGTCGACCCAGACCCAGACTTGAAAAATGCGAAACTAAAGTCGCAAACGAAGTCGACTCCAGTTGCGACTTGGGAAGCCAAGTCGCAGACGAAGTCGACTCCACCTGCGACTTGGGGAAGCAACGTTCGAATTTTTGAACTTTGGAACATTTATTGCGCGCCAACCACTTCTATAACGTTCAAATCTTCCCCATTCTATCAATAGACAATCAAGCAAACGATAATATACACACTACATTGTCTAAAGAGAGAAAAGAAGTGCAAACAAGAGCTTCCATTTTCTTTTCTCTAAATTTGAGTGATCTATACACTTTCAAAGGAAGAACGAGCTTCAAGTTGCAAGTAGCGTCAACGATATACAACCGGTTGCTTCTGCAAACTCTTCCTCAAGCTGAATCTTGCCTACACAACTCAGTAAAGTGTAGATCTTCCTTATTTTCATTATTCCTTATTATTGGTCTTGGTTTGAGTTTGTTGTAACAAACCGAGACGTTGCAAGTAGAGTTGTGATTGGAGTTGAACTCATCACCTACTTGTATCAAGTGTATAAGCCCCCTAGAGCTAGAATCTAGAAGAGAGCATAGGCTCTGATTGTGTATGCCCCCTAGAGCTAGAATCTAGAAAAGAGCGGAGACTCTAAGTGTATTCGCGGAATACATAGTGGAACCCAAGTCACAACGGTGTGTGAGCTTGGAAGAGTGGAGTAGGGAGAGATTGCCTGAACCACTATAAATCTTGCCTACTGTTTACCTTATTGCTTTCACTATTTCATTGGTCTCTATTTGTTTCAATTAAGGGGATTAAGCTTTCAAGGAGTTAAGTTTTAATTTACCGAAGAATTTTATAAGAACCCAATTCACCCCTCCCCTCTTGGGTTTTGCCATTAACTCGGGACCAACAAGTGGTATCAGAGCAGGTCTTTGAGCTTACCAAAGAGATATTATTGACATGGCATCCCAATATACTTCCGTTCCCGCATTTGCCGAAGGTCAATCCTTTACTAGGCCACCATTGTTTGATGGGAACAATTTTGGATATTAGAAGTTAAGAATGAAACAACTCATCATAGCTACCGATATGGACTCTTGGATTGCGATTCAAGATGGTATGATCTTGCCCATTGATGAAAAAGCTTCCAAATGGACCGATGAGGAAGTAAGAATCGTGAAGAACAATACCAAAGCTATGAATTCACTATTTTGTGCTCTCACGGCATCTGAATATGATAGAGTATCCTCTTGTTTAACCGCCAAAGAGATATGGGATACATTAACCTCCATCTATGAAGGAACTTCTCAAGTCCAAGGGACAAGAAGAAACATTTTGATTGGAGAATTAGAAAATTTTAGAATGTTAGAAACAGAAAATATTTCTGAAATGTTTGCTAGATTCTCAAAAATTATTAATGCTTTGAAAGGTCTTGGAAAGGCTATATCTGAATCTGAACAGGTTATGAAAATTTTAAGGGCTCTACCAGAATCTTGGACTCCAAAGATTACTGCGATAGAAGAAACTAAGGACCTCAACTCATTGAAGCTAGAAGACCTAATTAGTTCATTAATGTCACATGAGCTAATTAAGAAAAGAAATGAAGATCATCACAAAGGCAAAAGAGCAATTGCCTTAAAAGCCGCATAAGATTCAGACGATACTTCATCTTCACAAAATGACGATGAGATTGCCCTACTCACAAAACGATTCAGAAAATTTGTGAGGAAAGGCAGAAATTTCAGAAATTTTAAAGAAAGAAACTCCAAAGAGAAAAAGAAAGAAACAACTAAATGTTACCGATGTGGCGGTTCGGGACACATGCAAGCCCAATGTCCAACGCCCGAAGAAAACAAGGCGAAGGAACAAAGAAAAGATCGAGGCGACAACAAAAGATTTCAAAAAAACAAAAGAAGAGGCATGTACGTAAATGAAGAAGAATCTACAACGAATAGCTCCTCAAGTGAAGAATGCGAAGTAGATTGTGCAAGAATCTGTTGCATAACAAACACCGACATATGCTTTGCAGCAATGAAAACCTTGGAGGATCAAGCCACTTCAACGGACTGCACGAGTAGTCAAGAGGTAACCTCCAAACAGAAATCCTTTTCAAATTTCTCTACAAAAGAATGTCTTAAATGTGCTGAATTAGAGGAACTTCAACAAGCTTATGATTCACTATATGAAGAAATAAAGAAATTAGGAAACAAGTTTACAATTAAGAAAAGACAATGTGATGCAGTAATAATTGTAAATGGTAAACTTGCTGAAAAATTAGAAAAGTTAAAAGATGAAAAGAATACCTTAGAAAATGAATTAGAAAAACTTAAAAACGAGAATAAATCATTAAATGAATCTCTTGCCAAGTTCTCTAATCCAGGAGAAAATGTAAAAATGTTCTTGAAAATGACAACTCAAACTTGCAAGAAAGGACTTGGGTACAATGCACTTGAACAAACTGAAACTAATGCTCCAAGAAATAATATCAAAACCAATTTTACTAAACCAAAGATAAATCGAACAGTTTGGACCAAAAGACCAACCAATGAACAAATTACCAAATGACTCCATATTTCTAGACTTCCAGGTGCTTGTAACTTTTGCAACAAGCTTATACATAAGATCTATCAATGTAAACTTAGAAAACTGCAAAACCTAGGTGCTAAATTGGTTTGGATGCCAAAATGCATTGGTTTTATGGAATCAAAGATGGATCAACTCAAACTTCAAAGGTTAACTAACCCAAACGGACCCATAAAATGGGTACCAAAGAGATAAGATTTACTTGTTTATTTTTCAGATATGTTTTAAGGCAAAGGCAAACAATGTATGGTTCATGGACAGTGGTTGTTCAAGGCATATGACCGGAGAAAGAAGTTTATTTCATAAACTTAAGCCTTGCAACGATGGAACGGTTGCCTTTGGTAATAATGAGAAAGGTAAAATTAAAGGTAAGAAAAACATATATAGTATTTCAAATGCATGCATGGAAGATGTTTTGTTTGTTGAAGGACTCAAGCACAATCTAATGAGCATTAGTTAATTATGTGACAAAGGATACAAGGTTGTGTTTGAATCATCCATATGTAATGTATTTGATGGAGAACATATCATGTTTAGTGGAAAAAGACATGAAAATATATATTTGGTTTCACTTGATGAATTAGATGGTCAATGTCTAATGACTATTGTTAATGATCCATGGGTTTGACATAAAAGGCTTGGACATATAAACATGGGAAATATAAAGACCCTATGGAAAAAAAATTTGGTAGAAGGATTGCCAAAGTTGAAATATGACAAGGACAAAATTTGCAAGACATGTCAATTATCAAAACAACCTAAAATGCCTTTCTCTACCAAAAAGGAAATTTCCACCACTAGGCCACTTGAATTACTACACATGGATCTATATGAGTCATCCGATATTTTAACCATTGGTGGAAAGAAATATGTGTTTGTAATTGTTGATGATTTTTCAAAGATTCAAATGGATAATTCTCTTAGCTAGCAAAGATGAAGCCTTCTCTATGTTTGCAACTTTTGTAAATTTGGTGCAAAATGAAAAACAAAGTACTATTATAACTATAAGAAGTGATCATGGTGGTGAATTTGAAAACAAACGATTCATAGAATTATGTAATGAAAAAAGAATTCATCACACATTTTCTGCACCAAGAACTCCACAACAAATGGAGTAGTTGAAAGGAAAAACAGAACTATACAAGAGATGGCTAGAATAATGCTAAATGAGAGCAAACTATCCAAGAAATTTTGGGGTGAAGCTGTAAATACAGCTTGTCATGTTTTGAATCGAGTTACCATTAGAGCAATCTTGAAAAAGACCCCATATGAGCTATGGAAAGGAAGAAAACCAAATATCTCTTATTTTCATGCTTTTGGATGCACATGCTATGTTTTGAACAATGGAAAAACCAACTTGGGAAAACTAGATGCTAAAAGTGATGAGGCAATATTCCTTGGTTACTCATCAAATAGCAAAGCATATAGATATTCAATAAACGAAACCAAGTTGTAGAAGAGTCGATACATGTAGTCTTTGATGAATTTAACCAAACTCCGAGAAAGGAGGATGAGTTAAGTGATGCAGACGAAACAAAAAGAAAAGAACAACCAAAGAAAATCGAGCTCAAACCAGAAAACTCCATGGAGGAAGAGGTAAGTGAAGGTAATGACTCTTACAAACCTCCAACTGATTTAAAGTTCAAAAATGCCCATCCAATTGAGCAAGTCATTGGAAATGTGTATGGAGTGAAAACTAGAAGATCAAAGCAAAACATCTGTGGACAATATGTTTTTGTGTCAAAGATCGAACCAACTACCATTGAACAAGCTCTCAATGATGAAAACTGGGTTATAGCAATGCAAGAAGAGCTAAACCAATTTGAAAGGAACAATGTGTGACATTTAGTTCCTAAGCCAAATGGTCATACCATTATTGGTACCAAATGGATATTTAGGAACAAATTGGACGAAAGCGGACTTGTAATTAGAAAAAAGGCTAGATTAGTAGCCAAAGGGTATTCCCAGGAAGAATGGATTGATTTTGAAGAATCATATGCACCTGTGGCTAGATTAGAAGCCATACGTATCTTACTAGCATTTGCTTCTCATATGAATTTCAAATTGTTTCAAATGGATGTAAAAAGTGCATTTCTGAACGGATATTTGAACGAAGAAGTATATGTTGAACAACCCCCAGGATTTGAAGAAAAGGATCAATCAAAATATGTTTATAAATTGACCAAAGCGTTATATGGACTAAAACAAGCTCCAAGAGCTTGGTATGAAAGGTTAAATAGATTTTTGATCGATCATGAGTTTCAAAGAGGGAAAGTTGATACTACTTTGTTCATTAAATATAAAAATAAAAATATTTTAATTGTACAAATTTATGTAGATGATATAATATTTGGAGCTACTGATGAAACTTTATGCCAAGAATTTTCTAAGATCATGCAGAGCGAATTTGAAATGAGCATGATGGGAGAATTAAATTTCTTTCTTGGACTACAAATCAAGCAGCAAACAGAAGGAATATTCTTAAATCAGTCCAAATATGTCAAAGAAATGCTCAAGAAATTTGGAATGCAAAATGGTAAAGGAGCAAATACACCAATGAGTTCTACGATCAAGATCGACACAGACGAAAACGGTAAATGTATCGATCAAAAGCTCTATAGAAGCATGATAGGATCATTGTTATATTTAACTACTTCTATACCAGATATTTTATTCAGTGTTTGTATGTGCTCTAAATTTCAAGCATGTCCTAAAGAATCACATATATTGGCTGTAAAAAGAATTTTTAAATATTTGATAAATACTATCAATCTTGGACTATGGTATCCAAAGGGGTCAACATTTGATTTAATCGGCTATTCGGATGCGGATTTTGCCGGTTACAAAGTAGATAGAAAAAGTACCAGTGGAACTTGTCAATTTCTTGGAAATATGTTGGTTTCATGGTACTCAAGGAAACAAACCAGTGTTGCCCTATCTACTGCGGAAGCCGAATATATAGCCGCCGGAAGCTGTTGTGCCAAACTACTTTGGATGAAACAACAATTAAAAGATTATGACATTGATTATTTCAATATTCCTATTATATGTGATAATACAAGTGCAATATGTTTGACTAAGAATCCTGTACTGCATTCAAGAACCAAACATATAGATGTAAGACATCATTTTATTAGAGAACATGTTGAGAATCATGATATTTGTTTAGAGTATGTGAAAACAGAAGATCAAATTGCTGATATCTTTACCAAACCACTAGCAAAGGAATCATTTTGTAAAATTAGAAATGATATGGGGATGATAGAATTAAACTAGGAAGAATTAGACAAATCTGATCCAAAAGAAGCCAAGTCGATGAGTCAAGTCGACTCCAGAAAAGTCAAGTCGACTCCAGTGAAGTCGACTTGGGAGAAGCGAAGTCAACTCCGCCCCTGAGGCGAAGTCGACTCCACTGGGTCGAAGTCGACTTCGCCTAGGGCAAAGTCGACTCCGCGCGCGCGACGGCTCGCCTTCCCCCTTCTCCTTTTCTTCCTCTTTTCTTTCTTCTTCCTCCTCTTTCTCCCGCCACTTCCAGCGATTTTCCTCTCTTCTCTCTGGCGATTCCTTATCCAGCACCCATCACCTTCATCTCTCTCTTTTTCAGCCTCTCCGTTTCTCTCTCCTTTTTTCTCTTCTTCTTCGTCTTCTTCTTTTCCCGCTATTCTTCCTCTTTCCAGCACCTCCTACTCCGGCATTTCTCCAACTCTGGCATTTTTCTTCTTTATGCAACTCCCTGTCCCTCCGGCAACTGCCTCTCTCAATCTTCCTCTCTTCATTTCAGTCGATTTCATTGCCTGTCTTCTTCCATTCATCTCAGTCTCTTCTCTTCTATCTTCCTAAACTCAAATCCAATGGCTCCAAAACCCAGAATCCCCAAGCTAGCAGTCTCCAAACCTTCGCAGAGACCTGTGCCTAGACCTTCAAGGTCAAATACGGAGGAAGAAATTCCTAGGAGACAGAGGACTCCTGCGAAACGAGCCAGAGAGGAACCTTCAACCTCAACGGGTCGAAGGGTCAAATTTCAAACCGCTACCCAATCCTCAGATCGAGCTCAGAGGTCAGAAAGTCAACCTCAAAGCTCAAACACTGGAAGGATCCCAATAAAAAAGGGGCAAGTTCTAAAAATGCCCACAACCTACTTCAAAACAGAGCTTCAGCATAGTAGATTTTACAAATATTTCTACGAAAGAAAGGTATTCATCCCAAAGATCATTGATTTTAAATTTCTCAATGATTATGAGTTCGACATAGAAGAGCTACTGGATTATCAGGGATGGATAAGATTGCTGAAGACAGATGAAAGAGTATATCCTGATCTGACAAGGATGTTTTACTATCTGTGGGATGATAACAATTTTTCAACCTTTGTCAAAGGCACAGAAATGTTTTTGGGAACAATGGCTAACCCAGATCAAGAAAGAACAATACAGAAAATAGGAAGAATTCTCGAAGTTCCATCCGAAGAAGAATCACTTCCCCGGGATCTTACAATGGAGAAAATCTACAATGAGCTAACCAAGAGTAACAAGTATCATGCAGGAACCAAGTTCCTACATTACATGGATCTTTATCACGGCTGAGAGTCCTTCATTTACTCATTGCTCACTGCATTTATCCGAAAGGCGATGGAAGGAATCAGCTCAATCCACAGGAAGCCATGATTCTATGGAAATTAGTCAACAAAGTCAAGATCAGTCTCCCAAGACTATTCCTAGAAGCCTTGGCATGTTGAAAGGACAATCCGAAATGAGTTCTACCCTACGGGACATGGATCACGAGGATCCTCGAATATTATGAGGTAGACATTGATGGTGAACCATTTGAAGTCTCTAAAACCACAAATGCCATCAATAAGGCACTGCTCCAACGAATGAAGATCAATTTGGAGCAGTTCAGGAATGATAGGATACGAGAAAAGTTGGGCGAACCAGCTCGTGAGCAAGAAGGCCATGCACAGACTGAGGGGGAGCAGCCTCCCGAGGCACCATCTGCTCCACCCCGAGACGTTCCCGAGGAGCCGGTATCTCCTATGACGCACGGATCCTACTCTCCACAGGGATCTGCTGCACCTGATCGGGCGCCTCCACCATCATCTCAAGAGGTCACATTACAGAGCATTAAAGATGAGATATCTGCTCTACGAGGGCGAGCAGCCTCCCGAGGCACCATCTGCTCCACCCCGAGACGTTCCTGAGGAGCCGGTATCTCCTATGACGCACAGATCCTACTCTCCACAGGGATCTGTTGCACCTGATCGGGCGCCTCCACCGTCATCTCAAGAGGTCACATTACAGAGCATTAAAGATGAGATATCTGCTCTACGAGAGGAAATGGGTCATCGAGAGGATCAAATGACTAGTCTCGTAACCGAAGTTCTTACTGCCATTAATGATATGCATTCCCAACAAGATCGAATCGATCGGGAAATGCGTACCATTAGATACCATCTTGCATCGGGGCGACACAAAAATCGACCCATACCGGAGCTTGATCCTTTCGATTCAAGATCAGTTCATCGAGATTCGACTCCCGCTCCAGTTTCTTCCTTCTATTCCTCTACTCATGTTCGTCCTATCAAACCCATTCAATCTTCATATCCCATTTCCCAATTTCAATTCACCAAATCCTTGGTGATTGAACCATTTTTGAAAGATTGACAAAAAAAGGGGAGATAGAATAGGAATAGAGTTGTTTTTGAGAGTTTTTAGAGAATTTTGGGTCGGGTAGCTTGTATCTAGGTTTCATTTTTGCTTTACAGTATAATCTGTAAAAATGATTATGAAATTATTTATGCTCATATATGTGTTTCATGCTTGCTATGTGTTTCATATTTACTATACTCTGTTTGAAAGATATGATCTGTTTTGAAAACTATATGAATGTGATTATCTTGAAAGGTACAAGCTCAATTTAGTTTTGTCAATCATAAAAAAGGGGGAGATTGTTGGAAATAATGTTTAAAACAAAACAAAATTGACCAAAGCATGAGTTTTGATGATTAACAAAGGCTAATTTGAGTATATTGAGAATACTAATGCCTATGTTGATTGATTTAAGGAACTGAAGTAGCCAAGTCGATATCCAAGTCGACTTGGACTTCCACTTAGGGTGAAGTCGATCCCAAAGTCGACTCCATATTCGACTTGAAACAGAACCTCACAGCAAAATTCAAATTGGAAGGAAAAGCAGGTTAAGTCGCAGGCCAAGTCGACTCCACTTGCCACTTGGGAAGCCAAGTCGCAAACGAAGTCGACTCCAGGATCGACTTCAGACGGCAAAAACACTCCAGAGCTGATTTTGGGGTACAAAAATGCCGAAGTCGCAAACGAAGTCGACTCCAGGTGCGACTTGGGTGAAGTCGCAAATGAAGTCGACCCCAAGTTCGACTTGAGTTCTTCAAAGTCCAAAATACAGATTCAAGCTCATTTTCAAGATCAACTTGGGATTTCTCAAATTCAAATCAAGAGTACAAGCTCACTATCAACTCAAGTCTCTCAAAGTCCAAAGCACAACTTCAAACATAGTTGAAGAAACTCAAGTCATAGCATCGAAGGAAAGAAAGATGACTCAAAGACAAGCTCTTCAAGAAGTTTACAAATATGAGAAGCCATTCCATAAATAAAAAAGATTCAAGAAAGGAAGCTAAGCAAGCTAGAGGAAATCAAACAAGGACCAAATAAATTGCAGCAGAAGAACAGGTCAAGTCGCAACCCAAGTCGACTCCAAGATCGACTTGAGATCAAGTCTGAAACCAAGTCGACCCAGACCCAGACTTGAAAAATGCGAAACTAAAGTCGCAAACGAAGTCGACTCCAGTTGCGACTTGGGAAGCCAAGTCGCAGACGAAGTCGACTCAACCTGCGACTTGGGGAAGCAACGTTCGAATTTTTGAACGTTAGAACATTTATTGCGCGCCAACCACTTCTATAACATTCAAATCTTCCCCATTCTATAAATAGACACTCAAACAAACGAGAATATACACACTACATTGTCTAAAGAGAGAAAAGAAGTGCAAACAAGAGCTTCCATTTGCTTTTCTCTAAATTTGAGTGATCTATACACTTTCAAAGGAAGAACGAGCTTCAAGTTGCAAGTAGCGTCAACGATATACAACCGGTTGCTTCTGCAAACTCTTCCTCAAGCTAAATATTGCCTACACAACTCAGTAAAGTGTAGATCTTCCTTATTTTCATTATTCCTTGTTATTGGTCTTGGTTTGAGTTTGTTGTAACAAACCGAGACGTTGCAAGTAGAGTTGTGATTGGAGTTGAACTCTTCACCTACTTGTATCAAGTGTATAAGCCCCCTAGAGCTAGAATCTAGAAGAGAGCATAGGCTCTGATTGTGTATGCCCCCTAGAGCTAGAATCTAGAAAAGAGCGGAGACTCTAAGTGTATTCGCGGAATACATAGTGGAACCCAAGTCACAACGATGTGTGAGCTTGGAAGAGTGGAGTAGGGAGAGGTTGCCCGAACCACTATAAATCTTGCCTACTGTTTACCTTATTGCTTTCACTATTTCATTGCTCTCTATTTGTTTCAATTAAGGGGATTAAGCTTTCAAGGGGTTAAGTTTTAATTTACCGAAGAATTTTATAAGAACCCAATTCACCCCTCCCCTCTTGGGTTTTGCTATTAACTCGGGACCAACAGATTCCATGTTGGCGCTTTGCCCTTTATATTGGAGAATGCATGATCTATGTGATCGTCATTAGTAGCGTACCCAGTGGATGTACGCAATCCAATAAGGGTAAAACTATTAATCATTGAGAAGCTATAAGAAGTATCTTCCTAAGCTTGCTCTAGGTCCGTATTAGATTTTTCATGATCTTTGTTAGTGTAAGCTCTACACTACTCAAACTTAGAAACCAGGTAGCTCCGTTTAGCCTACGTTTTATTCAATCGACCTAGTCTAGCCTAATTTTCTTCAGTTAGCCCAACCTTAGAGGCTCAATCAAGTTCGAAACTTTCTAGTTGGCTTAGTTGGACTTAAAATTCTCTAATAGGCTTAATCGAGCTCAAATATTTCTAGTTAGCTTAGTTGGGCGTAAAATTCTCCAGTTAGCCGGTTGGGCTCAAAACCTTCCAATCAGCCTAAGTTGGGCTAAACCCATTTAAAACCCTAGCCAAGTACAGCCAACCTAGTAAGACCAATTAACTCTTCCAAAATGCTCGGTTAAACTTTATTTCTCCAATGAAGCCGCTTAATCGTTTGGTTAAACTTGATTTTGTGATAAAACCATCTAAACACTTGATTAAACTTGGTCAGCCTAATAAAACTACTTTTCTAATTCAATTAGACTTGATTAGCCCAATAAAGCCATTTTTCAGTTTGATTAGACCCTATTTCCTTGTTATTAAACATTTAATTAAACTCAATTTTTCTGGTAAAGCCATCCAAACATTCCGCTAAATCTAATTTTCTCGATAAAGTCATCTAAATGCTCAATTAGACCTAAATTTTCCTAATAAAGCCACTAAAGCATGTAGTTAAACCTACTTTCCTAGTATAGACATCCAAACATTTGGTTAAATTTGAATTTTTTGGTAAAGCCATCCAAACATTTAGTTAAACTTGGGGCAAAATCAATAAACCACAACTTCGATTAAACTAGCCCAAAATTAGTAAAACAACCACTTTAGTTAAACCTGACCCAAAATCGATAATACCGCAAGTTATTAGTGTAGTCAACGGGCCTCTTACTAATCCCAAGCCAAGACATCATTAGTCGATGGGCAAAGTGCACTCTCACTCCTAGTCATGGCGTGTGACAACATACACTCAACCCTTTTGAGTTATGGTTTGTGATGACGTATACACATTCATTTTTTAGCCATATCATGTGGTTGATATGCAATCCAAGTTCATGGCATGCAGTGACATGTACTCACTCCTTTTTGAGTCACAACATGTGGTAACATGTACTCCACATTTCTAAACCTTTGTTAAATATAATTTTCTCCTATGCACTTGTAAAGGCATGAAAACAACTTTCAAGCATTTTATCATTATATCAATGAAAGAACATTAGTAGCAATGGACATTGGTATTCAACTCTTTTAATCAAAAATTTTCTCTTTAAAGAGATGTAAAATTTGAGCATAGAACATAATATAGTATATTTTTGTTGTATTCTTTTCAGACCTAGTTAAAAGAATTAAATATTTTGCCTTAGTTCAAAATTTTTAGGGAGAATAAATAAAAGAATTTAAAAATTGAGCATTTACTTCTCAAAATTGTGAATTGGAATTAAATGAACTGTCCAAAAAGAGGCTAAAATAATACCACGAAAATAAATTTCACAATACCTTCACAGATTACAATAATTCAACCTAGTTTAAAATATGTTATCTTGTTTTTCCTATTGATGAAGAATAAAATAAAAATGGGAATAGAAAAACTAAAATGGCTAAACCACAACCATAGTATCGATTTTGTCAACATCAACATCTTTGTGCGTTATCATCATTCATGGAATTTCTAATGAAAGGTCATGTCTATGATAGAAAATGATCATTTGTTTTATGTGTGTTCAAGAGAACTAACCCGTACATAGATCATATAAAGCTAGCTTATCATGAATAAGCCCAAACAATGAAATGAGCTAACTTTGTAACCCAATGATGGTCTTCATTTTTTACCCAATCATGCCAAAATATCATCCAAAGTTATTTGTATCTTTATGTTCTTCATGTTGGGTCAAAAGCACCTTCGATGGAGTTGAATTATAGATTTTGCAACATGAGATTATGATACACAATCTTCAGGTCTCTCAAAAAGGGCAAAGTACTCATCATGTAGCTCCAAACAATGATACATTATCACTAATTTGTGGTTCCACGGAGAGGGCTGCATCTCAGAGTCAATCAAACGACTCCATATTATTATACATCAGCATAATTTCTCATCCCCTTGATCAGGATGAAAGATATTACACAAAGTGACTCAAACTTTCCAATTAAGGCAAAAAACATTCATGATAAAGTTGACATATGATTTTATAATGTGGCCATCATTGCCTGTGAAACCCTAGTTTGTATAGAAGTCATGTAAATGATATTGAATAAACTATGTAAGAATGATGTGTTCATATTTGAAGTATTTGCAATTTTTAAGATTTTTATAGTTAGGTCATTTGTGTGAATGATTGTTTAAATTTACTAAGTGAAAATAACGTTGTTTAGTATGATTGAAATATCATATTAAAGATGGATAAATATTAGCATGCTACCAAAAGTCTAATTAAATCTCATAAGTGATTAATGAAGATTAGGAGGTTAATTATAGAACCAGGTTGAGATACTATTGAAAATTCATAACTTGGAGACCTGAAGTCGGATTAAGGTAAAATTTGAGGGGGAAGCATATAATTTTATGCTTAATCTCATGAAAAAATTAGATTATGAAAATTTTGATGAAAATTGATCATCACCGTTCAAAACTTAAAATGATCATAACTTGGGCTAGAAAGATTGGATTAAGATGAAATTTGAAATGAACGGATAAAATTATGAAATTTAGGTTTTGGATGGATTTGATCATGCAAATGACTAAGGGATTAAGCTAGCACGAAATTAGGATGAGAAATTTGACTTTTCAAATTTTAAAGTAAATAGCATTTATGATGAAATGGAATAAAATAAATAAATAGAAAAAGACAAATTTGAAGTGTCAAGAGAGGGTAAATTGTAGGGTATTATGTAAATTATTAAAAGTGAGAAAATCCCGGCAATTATCTCTTAATTAAATACATAATTAATGGGTCAAAAGGAAAATGGAAGAAGTGGCAGATTATGGACGTCCAAACAGCCTTATAGCTGAATTTTTGGAATTTTTTAATAATAAAATGTATACCCAAAGTCAACAAGGAGTTAATGTATATAATTTTACATTAAATTAAAGTGAATTCGGATTTATTAGGAGCTGAATTTGACTGTTGAATGGAAAATGAAAAAGTGGACAGCAACATGTATCCAGGTTGATGTGGACGGTTTGGCAGCTCAAAGCATTGTTTATGATTTTTTTTTTAGCCTAAATTGACCCTAAATTCTCTACACTACTAGATAATTAATTGAGTAATTAAATAAAGCTGAGAAAAAATTAATTTTGACTTGATAATCTGCAGCAAAATTGGGACGTGTGCAGGCATCCAAAAATGGACAGCAAATGGTATCCGATCAAATGGCCAGAAAAGTGACTTTTTATATTTTTTAAAAATTATAAAATGCATGGATAAATAGCCTAGGTAGTAGGGAATATAAATATGCATTTATTAATTTCAAAATTCGTTGAAAATTTTTTCAAAATGGCAGCTGAAGGTGGACGTGCAACATATGGACAGATTGGTGTTAATTAAATGCAATGGATAATTAGTGGAATTATAATTAAGGAAAAAATAATTTTCATGGCCCACAAGCTGCCATGTCAGCAAAGAGGATAGCGATGCATTGGAATTTGCATGGATGATGTGGCATGTGGGACCCATTTGCTGAAAATTTCCAGCTCAATGCATAAAGGTAAGGGGGACGTCCAAGCATGGGGTTGAACACTTGGAAAAATTCTGGAATTTTTGAGCTCCCATTTTCACAGCAGCTCACGTCCCTCTTTTCACTCCTTTCAAACCCAAAAATTTAGGGAAGAAACCAAGAAAGAAAAGGAGTTTAGAAGAAAAAGTTTCTTGAGAAAAGGAGAAGTGAAGTTGCAAACAACACAAGTAAGTAAATGGTTTAAGTTCAAGTGATTTTACTCTAATTTTTCTAAGAAATTTGTGAGCTATGTATGTGTTTTATAATGAAACTTTGATGAAGAATTATGATGTTTTTCATAGGGGAATTTAAGGGAAATTTATAACAAGTAGTATAGTTAAGAGTTAGAAGAAATTAGGAAGTAAATTATGTGATGTACATGTGTTGATACTAGCTTAATCATGCTGAAATTTTTCTTTTAAGTTGCTGTTTAGATTAGTGAATGTATTCACATGATAAATCATGATTTAGTGTTGATTTTATCTGAAATCTAGCATGTGTTGTGAAGTATAGAAGGGAAGTTAGTTATGGTATCATCTAAGACCCCAAACTCATTTCTAAATGATGAAAATGATTAAGGAAATGATTTAAATACATTATGAATGAAATATAGGGTAAAATACTCTAAATATAGGACACTTTGGACGTGAATAAGGGCATCACATAAACTGCCTAAATTCGGATTTTAACAGAAGCAAAAAAGTGGACGTCCAAATGGTGCCAACGGGTACCCTATACATGTAGAAAATGTTGTTGTTTTGCAAATAACTTATATATGGATCTTAAATATGTAAAAATGCATTGAATTTAGGGTAAGAAATTGGGAGGAATTGCTGGAATTAAATTGACAAAAATCTGTCTATATTGAAGTACCAAAAGAGACGTGTTAAGTGTGGAAATTTGAGGTCAAAGTGGCTGTTTTTGTAAAATTCGAGAATTATGAATTAAAAATTCGTAAAAATGCATTAATTTTTTTTTGATTGGTTAAAAATGCATTAATTAGGTGTTAAATGAAGTGCATAAACTTGCTGAATTAGTGGATAAGTTGTTAATTTGAAAAACCTTAAGAAAAGTATGAATTAGACGCGGTTAGACGCACATATGAGAAACAAAGCACATGATTAAATGAGTAATGCAATATGTAAAATATTAAAATGAAAAAATATGTTGAAATATCATGGAAAAATATGAAATTCATTGCTGAATTGATAATCTCGAATTTTGAGATTAATGTATGGGAATTAAATATGAAGCATAATGAATAGTTGAGGTACGTAAGGGTTTATAAGATGCATACCCGACTTGGAGATTTAACGGGTTATGAATAATTATAAAAATGGGTTGGAAAACTAAATGAATGCAAGCAAATAGAATTTATATAGAATTTACGTTATTCTGTCATAGGCAAAGGAAAGGAAAAAGTTGATCCGGGAAGCTCTCACGAATAAGGTAAGCAAGCAACTTTTCTAAATGAATTTCTATTTATTAAAATTGCTTTGAAATAATTGTAAAAGATATTTTAACTACTTTTCTTGATTTAACAAATGTTATTTGAAATTCATTTTTAAATTTTTAAGGATGATCATTCCTTAGTTCACTAGGTATTTTAATTTGATTTATATAACTGCTTTATGATAAATGAAAACTGTTGTCCTGTGATATAATGTGTGAAAAATCATGCTAGCATGTCATGGATAATACATGTGCACCATGCATAAGGTTCACCTTAAAGGAATAAGAGAACCGATTGTCCCCCCTTTGGTGTTACCGAGTCGCTAAAATATGCCAAGGGCCGGCGGTGTCTCTTTGTGTGAAAGGAGATGAAGACGGATGATCGCCTAGCTAGCCTCCATCCTAAGGGATCATGAATTCATTCATTATTGGGTCATTGTATATCCCCGAGGGGGTATAAGGTTGCTTTCCCTGATGATTTTAAATAAAAGATTTCTGCTCCGCAGGTAGCTGATCATTTGATAAGTGTCTCTACTAAATGGAGAGAAACCTTTTTGTTGAAAAAGATTTCCTTTAAAATGATTTGCTTGGAAATATATAATGCTTGCTTATTGAGTGTTCAACTCACGTTTTTGTTTTCCAAACCCATAGACAGGTGAATGAAGAGACTCAGCAGAGGAGCAAATAAAATATCACTTAAGCAAGAGAAAAACTTTTGCAGTCATGATGTTGTAGTAGAACTTATGCTGAATGGATGTAACTAAGTTATTGTTTTCATATGGACAACTATGATTATAACATGCAGTGACATCTGATTTAGGAAAATATTAAAATATTTCTGATTTACAGGCATCATTGTGTGTTGAATGGATAGAAATGATTTAGTTATTATCTGAGATATAATTATGAGGAAATAAACTTTTATGAAAATATATTTAAAATGGATAATTATCCGTTAAAAACCCGCCGTGTGACAGGGCAACAATCTTGATCACATTTACCAATCAATACCGATACCGAGGTAAGGCTCAAGATGTGACGCTCGGGTTGGGGGCGCCACATTACCTTATAGGATTCTTAGAGATTTTCATGATAAAGACATTTCTTCTTATTTTTTGATCATGCAAAATCAATCAAACAAAAACCTCATTTCATGTTTTTATCTCATTTTTTTTAAATATGTCACTAGTAAATATCTTCAATTTTGGCTTTTGATCACCCACAAATATAAATAATAGAGATTAATTATTTTATGATCTTGATTGTACAAAAAATATCACAATATTTCTTTAGGAAGCAAAATTTAACCATTTGCAACAAATTTTTGGATGCCAACAACTAACCACTGTTTCTTTGGTTTGAAAATCAATGAGATGCTAACCATGCACCTGCCTTATTTTATAGTGTCTCGACGTTGGAAAACCACTTTACTTTAATCAATTTTTTCTCTTTTACTTTGTGCTTTATATGTGATGATTAAGACTTAACATATCCTAGTTTTGAAACACTCCATGGATGTTCAAGCATGTAACATCATATTTATGATATCATGTATGATCAACAAAATGAGAGAGATACCTGTAAAGGTGGTGAGCACCACCTCATACTGCTCCCCCAACTTGACTTGTGTGAGAGTCACTGGCTTTGCTTCTATAAAATCATCAACCACCACTTGACAGTTGTCTCTTGTGGGTTTGTATAGAGGTATGAATTCGAAGTAGGAAAATGTGGGCACGACGGTAAACATGACAGTCTCAGGAGGGTATGAAGGATTCACATTTACGCCAATCCAACCTTCTGTTGCACCATAATCGGCGCTAACAAAAGGCAAATCCTCCCCAGCATAGTACCTTAGTTTCTTTAAATACGGTTGCATTGAACCCGTCATTATGGAATAAATGTACTTGGCATGTGGCCATAGCTTGGGAATCAAGCACTTCCAATCCACCCCTTTCAATTCCTTACATTTCTCTTCAATCTTTGAAGCCAGACATGGGTTTGGAGAGAATGATCCCAACACGGCTTTCCTCACTGCAGGTAATGTAATTCTAGGACTTAGAGTCCCATTCCTCACATCCTTACATATCTCTTCCCATTCTTCTTCTAATGTTGTAAATGCCTGAAGTAGGCTATATGCAAAAGTGGAGGCTACAAACTCCACTCTATCTGAGAATACAAGGCCCAGAAGGAGATGGCAATAGGTGGCTTGATTGTAGTCTCCGGCCGAGATGACTTCATAAGGGCTGCAAGTGAATAATTTTGTGCTCTTCTGTCTTATCTTGAACTCCTCACTTACAAAGTAATGGCTAGTGGCTGCGCCTGCACTCAGTCCACCTTTTGTTTTGAATAGTTTGCTACTGTAGATGAACTCAAGGATCTTTCCACCTTCTCTTACTGGAAATACCCTACCAATATATATACGCAAAGATTTCAAAAAAACACAACACTTATATTATCATAAAAGAAAAAAGAACAAACGGACTCAAGATTTTTAAAACACCAGCATATAATAACAATCTTTATCCAACTAACTATTTTTAAATTCTTGGCATTAAAATATTAAGATAGTAGCACTTAAGGGAGAATATCTGCATCAATATAGAAAAGGGCACTGAGCATATTATAACAAAATTTCTTATATGCAATCATCTATTTGCAGAAAAATATAAATTTGACAATAAATAATGATAAACATAGGTAACTTAAAAATATTTGTAGCTTCTCATCAATAAAATATTTGTAGCTAACTATTAACAATATTTGCAATGAAACAGAATCGATGTATATAACATTATATGAAGTTAATTTTTAAAAATGATGTATGTGGCCTAATTTAGCTTATATAGCTAAACGATATATACACCAAATTTTTTAAAAATTACTGATATTTTTCATATGCAACAACATATATATAGATACACAACTAGTTTGTTTGTTCTGTATGCATATTTTCAGTAATTGGCAAATGGCAGACAAATTCGTGCCAAGAAACATTTCAATATGATCTATTATGAATTGTCCAAAGACCGAGGCAAGAAACTAAAGCCATACACAAAGAAGAAACCCCAAAACCCTATCCTAAGGGTGGGTTGGAAATTTTACATTTATGCATAAGAAAACTATATAAACAACATCATGTGAATAATTGCAAGACTCACTTTCTAAGAAATGAGATGGAAGTTTTATTTGACCCATCTAATCTGTACAAAGATGTTGAAATTAATAAAGATATAATAAAATATCATTTAATTTGAATTCCATTTTAAATAGTTAAAAATAAGGGTGCAATTCAGGTGGGTAACATGGGCACTTGCTGAAACGATCTTAATTTTATTACAGTAAGGTAAGAAAAATACTTATATACGCTAAAAAAAACTCATGGCTTAGAACAAGGTAAAAAAAAATCCGGCCTCCAAAATATTATAGGAAGGCTCTATGCACAGAGTACCCAGAAGCAACCGTATTGGTTACCCATATAGATGGATGCTATACGTTTGTGCAATGCAGTTGTGTTGTGTACATGAGGGTAGTGAGATATGAATATGTGAAAATGTCAAAATGCAATTACAGCAGATTATCAAAAAATGTAATGATAGCACCATTTTCATATTATTTTACATCGCATTACCTTCGTTCTCTCTTTGTTGTTGTAAAACTCTTGAAGTATATATATTCATAAACCATATTATTGGAGGGATTATTTTCAAAATTTACCAAAGATCCAATAACCAACCTGTCTCTTTTCTCTCCCAGTCACAAACTGTGGCTATTATAAAAAATAGAAATAAGAGAAAAACGGCTAAAGAGAAGGGAGAAGAAAGAAGAGAGGGAGAAGGTGGATGTGAGAGGTGGGTTCCTACATTGGTGGATTAGAATTTAAGAAGTGAGTTTCTCTTTAAAACGGTTTCTTTGGACAAATTGTAGAACCTCCAAACTATGAGGTAAAAACGTAAAACCTTCAAATTAGAGCAAAATTATTTTCCTCTAAAAACTGGGAGGCTGTTTTTCGAACCCCAGACGTGGTACACATGTCGATGGAGTTACCACCAGCCCATAAAGCTAGTGTCCTCTTTAGAAGGGTTTGAAGTTTGAACAAATTGGGGGAAAATGAGTGATATTTAGGTAAGCATATTTAAATTTTCTTTATTTCTCTCATCTATTGTATTTAATTAATATACAATGATAATTTTGGAATAGTTTGGTGTGGATTTGTGGTGTTAGGATTAGAAATTTTAAAATCTACTTGGGTAAAGAAAAGGAAAAGTTTTTATGGAGATGAAATATGAATGTAAAACCTAGATGGATGGTTTTAGAATAATATTTCATTATGAAATACTATAGTTGCTTTTAAAAATTTAGAGAAGATGAAGAAAAATGGGTGTCTTTATGTAAGTGTTTGGGACTTGAGAATAAGAAAATTGAGTACTTGAGAATGAAATTGGAGTAAAGAATTTTAGAATAATATTTAAAATATTATTATTGTTTTGATGTAGATTAAAAGTGGAAAAGACATTGAATCTTGTTGGTCCCCAACTAAGAGATTTAGAAATTTGTATAAAAGGTAAGTAGGATCTTTTCACTTTTATTTGAATACTTATGAATGCTTATTTGTTATGAGCATGATTATTTTGTGATGATTTAGATGTTTTGTTTAAGATTTTTATGAAAATTCTTTTCTTGAGATGTATGATTTTCATAACTTTAGTTATTAAATTGAATCGAGTAGTACGATAAATTATTTTGAGTTAATGATGACCTTATGATAATCTTAAAATTAATTAAATTATTTGACTGTGCTGGATATTTTTGTTAGAATGAACACATGAGCATGGGTATGATGGAAAAGTACATTATTGTATGTTGCGCATGACATATGCATGATGATTCTCCAAGCAAGCCAAGGAATAAGGAGAGTCACGACATACTTTGGTATAACCGTGTAAGATGTTTTGATAATTATGAGTCCAGCAAGGCATCGAGATAATATGGAATATGAGTCTAGATAGGGGTAATGCCTGGAGTGAGTATTTGACATTGGCGTAATTTGCGTCTTATAATAGTTACCATTCTAGTATTAAGATGATACCGTTTGAGACATTATATGGTAGAAAGTGAAAATCATCATTATGTTAGGATGTGGTGGGAGAGTAAAATTTATGGTCCTCAGATGATAACAAAAACAAAAGAGAAGGTACATTATATGCATGAAAAATTGGTGGTAGCTTAGCTAGGAAAAAAGAGTTACGCAAATAACAGAAGGAGGCCCATAGAATTATGGTGGGGGATAAGATGTTCTTAAAAGTGTCACGTATGAAGATAGTTGTTAGATTTGGAATGAAAGACAAATTGAGTCCTAAATATGTGGCTCTTTAAATAATATTGAAGAAAGTGGAAATAGGTTAACATTTCCCTAGCAATGTGTGGTGTTTACAATGTATTCAATATATCAACATTGAGGAAGTATGAGTCAGATCCCTCTCACGTTTTACAGCCATAGCAGATCCTTATTGGGGATAATTTGCATTATGTTGCATTATGATAAGATGCTAATCCAAGACCTCGATAGTAATATTATGCAATTGAGAAATAAAGAAATTAGAAATGTGAAGGTCCAATGGAGTAACCACTATGAGAGGAAGGTGATGCAGAAGCGAAAAGAAAAAATGTAAGCCAAGTATCTAGACCTCCTAGCAATGCCAAGTTCTAAAGACGAAACTATTTATAAGATGAGTAAGACATAAAACCTTTAAAGTATTTATTTACAAATCATACTATTGGAGGGCTATTTTTAAATTTGCTCAAATCCCGATAACACGCCCTTTTCTTCTCTCCCATTCATGAACAACTGTTGTTGTAAAAGAAAAAAAAAAGAGAAAAATGAAAGAAGATGGGGAGAAAGAGAGGAGAGAGAAGGGGGATTTGAGAGGTAGGTTCCTATACTAGTGGATTAGAATTTTAAGAAGTGGATTTCTATTTGGAAGGGTTTGAAGTTTGAAAATTTGAGGAAAAAGTGTGTGAAATTTTGATAAACAATCTAATTTAAATTTTTCGTTTCTCTTATTTATTGTATTTAATTAATATATTATGATGATTTAAAAATAGTTTCATATGGATTTGTGATTTTAGGATTTGGAGTTTTAAAACTCAATTAGGTAAAGAAAAGAAAACTTTTCTATGGGGATGAAATATGAATATGAAACTTTAATGAATAATTTTAGTATAAAATTTTATTATAGAATACAACAATTATTTTTAACAATTTGGAGAAGATGTGAAAAATGGGTGTCTCCAGATGAGTGTTCAGGACTTGAGAATAAAAAAATTAGAGTACTTGAAAATGAAATTAAAAGAGATAATTTTAAAATATTATTATTATTTTGATGCAGATTAAAAGTGGAAAAGATGTTGTAGTTTTGTTAAGCCTCCACTTTGAGATTTTTGGAAATTTATGTAAAAGGTAAGTAATATATTTTTGCTTCATTTGGATACTTATGGATGTTTATTTATTATAAACATGAATGTTTTATGATGATTTAGATGTTTTATTTGAGATTTCTATTAAAAAAATTTCTTAAGATGTATGATTTTCATGGTTTTAATTTTTAAAATTGAGTTGAGTAGTTTGAGAAATTATTTTAAGTTAATAATGATCTTATGATAATTTTAAAGTTAATTAAATAATTTGACTACGATGGATGTTTTATTAGAAGGAGCAGATGAGCATGAGCATGATGGTGAGTACATTATTGCATATTAAACATGACATATGCATGATGATTCTCACAGCAAGTTGCAGAATGGGGAGAGTTACGACATACTTCGATATAACTGTGTAAAATGTTTGATGAATACGAGTCCACTGGTGTGCTAGAGTGACATGGATGATGTTGATGATAAGCATTTGTATCGCATGAGCATTTAAAACCTAGTTGCTTATATAAGCATGGTAAAGATGAGCATATGAACTTTAGTGATTTTGATATTTTGAGTTATTTTATGGGAATGATATTTATTTTGCTTACGATGTGAGTTTTATTGTTATCATACTAGTTAAATTCGCCCAAACTCACACTTTTTATGTTAACATTTTTTAGATGGCTAGACAAAGATAGGAACCCAACATGATGTTGGTTTCTAGATGGGAATGAGGAGAAATCTCAGTCTGTCAAGTTATACAAAAGTTAACCTTCTAGTTAGTAGAAAATCAAACTTGATATTTTATCAAATGCATCAATGAGCGACGCAGTTAGGACTTCTTTAAAAATTAATTTTATTATTGAGTTGATATATGGTTGATGATGATGGTGATTTGGATTGTTTACCTTATTTAGCTTTCATATTTCTATGTTATTTGTCATGCTAGATTATATGATGCGAGTATATTTGTATAGGATAATTTCATCTAATCCCCCAACTTCATGGTTATAATGACATGTTGTTGGATTTTTTGGTGAAATGTGACAATTGTTGGCTAAGGGTGGAGGTTGCCCTTGAGGTGTCACATCGTTTTGCTATCCATAGAAATAGCTTGTGTGTAGCATACTGGTGTAGTAAAATCAAAACTTAATAAATAGAAATTCTACTTGTTATCTATGTTACGTTATAGGAAATAATCTCCTTTGCATAGTTTAAGTTAACATGTAACATAAAAGAAGTGGTATTGTTACTATTGTATCATACTTTGATGGTTTAATATATAGCTTGGAGGATGTGATAGTCGTCATGTTTTGGCTACTTAGCCTTATCTTCAACCTCCAAAGCTATATCATCGGGACGCATGAACGAAAGTGTGAATGGACCTGAGATTATATTGCAACCACATAATATATAGGGGATATTTGGTAATGTAGAATCGGAAGAAATTGTGGGATGGGGTGGTAGTGAAAAAGAGAATATTTTAGTATTTGTGTGATTGATATAAAATAGTAGGGGTAAAGTTATAATAAATAAGGTAGCTGGAAAGAAACATGATTAGAATATAAGAGTAAAGTTAGAAAAATAGGGTAGTTGAATTGTAAAATTGGTTCTTGAAAAATGTGTTTACCATATTATACCATGACATCCCACACTCTTTAATTACCAAATAAGCCCTATATTGATTATTTTCAAACCAAGCTTTCCCATCAAGTACTGGAGGATTTGAAATCAAACTAACTCGAACTTCAAATGAGCAAGGTAAAATTAATTAGAAATTAAATCAATCTATAATGTAAAATTAATTAGGAATTAAATCAATCTGTATATGCAAAGGACAAGATAAGACAGACTTTTGTTAAAGGGTAGCCGAATAACCTAACCATGAAACGATAAGGTAAGAGAGCGTCTCTTTGACTAAAAAAGAGAAAAAGTTAATAGAGTACTGATCTCTAATAGTTTTTATTATTTTTCCAGTTGTATCAAAAATTTATTATAAAAATGTTAAAATTTAGTTAGTGGCGTTAATACTTATATAAGATTGGAAGCCTCCATACTTACCCCTTGTTTTTATTTTTTAAAATATTTTTAAGAAAATCTAAATCAGTTATTATGCTTATCCATGTGTAATTATTTATGAATCACATTGCAAAATTTTATATGCTGTATTTCCACTATACATTTTTTATTTTTTTAAAGGTCATATATATTTACTCTTACAAGATATTATCTTTTTATAAAATATGAGTTTCTAATGAAAATTATTTTTGATGGCATGATAAAACAGATGCATTGATCTATGCTTTAGAATTTAAAAAATATACTTCAAAATTTAAAAATTAAAAGTAAGTGCAGAGGCTTCCATACTTACGTAATTAATAAATCATTCCCCTGTAAAATTTTGCTTACAAATGCTTGATGTAGCATGGCACATGCATGCCACATCGCACTTCTCTAGGAAAGAAAGAAAAAAAAAAAAAAAAAAACTAATTGCTAATATTTCTTATCTTTTAAGTGTAACAAATGTGGTTAAAGGCAGACCACATTAGGGGTGTTAACGGATCGGGTTGGACGGGTTTGAGCATAATCCTAATCCTAATCCATTTAAAATATCTCAACTCTAATCCGTTTATTAATCCATTCAAAAAACCTCAACCCTAACCCATTTACAACCCATTTAATAAACGGGTTGGCGGGTTGTTAACGGGTTGTATAGCAAATTACCTAAAAGCCTAAACTCTAGTAGATAATGATTTCGCGAGGAGAGACGAGAAGGTGTTTTCGGTGTTGAGGAAATGAAAATAGAGCAGTAACGGGAAAATGAAATTAAAGCAGCAATAGAAAAATAAAAATTAAGTGACTGAAGGAAGACTTAAAGAGGAAAAATAACCAAAGAGTTTACATGTACATATATAAAACTTTAATGAGTTAAGCGAGTTAAATGGGTTAAACGAATTAAACGGGTTGAATAGGTTATATGGATTAAATGGATAACTAAACAGGTTGACGAGTTATAAAATCTCAACCTTAATCCATTTATTTAATTAAATGGTTAAACGGGTTGGCGGATCATAACTCATTTATTCAAAAATCTCAACTCAAATCCATTTATCAACAGGTTGGATGAGCGGGTTGAAAGGTTGACCATGACCATTAACACCCCTAAACCACATTCAATGTTTTGTGATAACCCGATAACATATAATAATCTAGCTACTCTCATAAAAAAAATCTAGCTACAAAAATAGTTGACTATTTAAGAGTGACGGCATTTAGCTAAATGCAGCTAATTTTAACGTAATATGCAGCAAAAGAAACGTTCATTGTAGTAGTCTTTATATTTACCTGTAAATAGTAATAGAATAACCAAAATTTTCTATGGAGGTAAAGGCTTTACTACACAGGAAACCAAGATAGTTATTACTAACTAATCCCGTCATTGGTTGCAGCTAATGATCAGATAGGAGTCTAAAACTTGGTTGTATATAGTTCAGCTTTTAGTTGCTTATAATGATCTTTTGGTTGATGATGGTAGAATGCAGATCAGGATGGTTTGTCCTGGAGTAACAGTTGAGTCCGTTGTTTAGCGTGTTATCTATATGAAAAAAACCTCAACAGCAACAATTTACCTGTGCTGCTGTTGGGCTTTTGGCTGTAGTAGACTATTGTGAACTATCCTAATCCGTGTCCATGATAGTAGTATCAAAAAGCTTAAAGTTGAACAATGTAATTAAACTGTTGTGTGTTTGATTTGACTATAGTTTGGGCACTTATATTTTATAAGAGTAGAAAGTAATTTCTATTCTAGGTTTTGAGAAATAAATAAGGACGGTGGCTAGCTCTGTGCAAACTATAGCCAAGATAGAGAAGGTTATTGACTGAAACGAGAGACATCCAGATCCAGGGTTTAAAGAAGATATGTAAGGGAACGAGGTCTTATGGCTTATATAATGAGGCATGATCCTATTAATAATCTTATTTGTTAATTTTTTTGCATTTTCTTCCATAAATTGTTAATTTAGATGTATTTAATATACAAATCAAGTATTAGCATTTTCGGATATTTGTATATATTTTTTTAGATTTTTAAATATAAAGGTATTTTATCCATTTTAATAGTTAAAAATTACTAAAATAATCTTATCTTTAAAAATCTAAAACTATATGCATATCTTCAAAAATGGTAAATTATTAAATAACCTAGCTTAACAAGTTTATGAGAAAAACTTATGCAAAAATAGTAAACTATTAAATAACCTAGCTTAACAAGTCTATAAGAAAAAGTAAAAAAAATTAAATTAAATAAGTTTTATTTAGAGTGGGCTAAGTAAATCATTATTTAGCTCGGACTAATACATATCTCTCATGTAAAATATATTTCATGCAGCAATTAAGAAAAGTAAAAGAGAAAGGTAAAATGTCTTTTAAGGAAACAAGAGAAGCAATCGTACTTAATAAGCTGATCAAGGCATCAGAATTTCATATGATATAAAAGCTGGGAAATCGAGATAGTCTATCTATTGAAATCCGGATAGTCTATATCCCTATCTCTCAGTCTATCAATCTATCGAGAATATCATAGACCAAGCATAAGCAGCAGATTCAATTCTTCCATTTTCCATCAAAACAAAAAAAATTCTTTCATTAATTTTCTACACATGCACATTCGGTGGTCCTCTTTTTGTGGGAAAGATGGGCGGCCATCTTTAGATGCATAGGATTCCCAAGACGATAGATAATCTTTGTGCTTCGCGAACCAATGGGAGCGCATGAGTTACTGTTACAAGAAAGCGAAAATTCTTTCCATCAATCTAGTGAAGAGTTGAGTTAGAGGCAGACCATACCTTGATCTGTAGGCAGCTGCCAACCTGAAAATCTCAAGCGTAGCCTGTGCACTATGCTTCGTGAAGGGGACGTACTTGGGCTTTCCATCTGTCGTCCCTGAGCTGTCAATTATATATATTGTTATACACATCTTTGGCAAGAAAGAATGAGACAACATTAGGGGGGATAAAAGGAAGTTAATGAAACACCTCTGGTGAGTAATTTGTAGCTGCCTCTGGCCTTTGGTGCCACGATGGTTATTCTTATTCAATTGTCGACGACTTTTATTCTATTTTATTTTAGGTTAAATCGAACGCTTACCTCTTCTTATTTTGTTAAGTCAAGCCGTTCCGGTTTCAATTCTAAATTAATTTGTTAAAGTAACTTTTCTATTATATTTGGAAATTATACACACCATGAATCTTACTTAAAAAACTATAATCGAAATGATAAAATATGATTAGAAAATATATTTATTAAGGGTATTAATAGCACATATATCAAACAAGTTTATATATTTTTAAAAGTTATATTTTATATATTTGGATACAAGGAATTAATTTGTTAGCCAAAGTTAAGCAAATGCTCCACTTACACACCTCAAAAAATCTATTTGTAATAAAAAAATTTATTTTTTCTCCGTAGACTTGTTTATCTAAATATAGTTAACATATAAATCAAGTTTGATCATTTTTGGATATGTGTATATATTTTTTGAGATTTTTAAATACTCTTATGTTTAAAAATCTAAAATATATATATATATATCCAAAAATGGTAAAAATTAGTTTATATGTTAAGTATACTTAGATAAACAAGTGTATGAAGAAAAAAGTAAACAAAATTTATTGTAAATAAATTTTTTGACGTTAGCTAAGCAAGACATTTGCTTCGCTCGGGCTAACAACATTACTCTTCTTTGAATATATAATATATTTTATAAAAGATCCTTTAATACATATTAGCAATTCAAGTTAGTTCTAAGTATTCGAAGATTGGAACCTATTTTACCATAATTCATCAGGGCGTTTTGTTATATGAAACTTAACCTACTCTATAGGTATTAAAAAAAAAAAACTTATTCCACCTATTTTAAAGTACTCAATAGATAGATTAATGGACATCGAGAACTAATTTTATGCTCTCGAGAGCATTGAGGCTCAATACTCTCGGGTACATATACGTATTTTTTAAAAAAAAAATTTAATTTTTTTCATAAAACTGTTAATCTAAGTGTATTTAACAATTTTTATTATTTTTGAAAATTTTTATACAACATGCAGGTGTATACAACCAGATTCCATGGACACTCTACCCGAGTTGTATTCTCATTCAACTTAAGAGACGAAAGCGAGGAAGCACAAATATATTAAGCATTAGACTATGATTAATCTGAATATATATACATATAGCCATTCAGTTTACATGGTAAGGGCTTTTGCAAGTTTTAGTGCAACGGTGAGAAGTGGAAAAGCAAATGCAACCACGTACAAAATTTATTTAATCATCGTTTTGAATTCCGTGAATTATCTTTCGGTAACTGATGAACCAGGAATTTATGGGGATACGTTTATAATTAGCCAATTTGTTAATTCCGCACATATGGAGAAATTAAGAAGGTTTTTCTCGGTTGGTCGCCTCGTTGGACAACAATACTGTGGTCGGGGGTTTGAACCCATTGAAGGGAAAATTCAACCATAGTGAGAGCAGTTGGCTGGTCTTCCTTCATAAGAAAAATTGTAAGAGAATATGGATATTTAAGGGATGATTTGTAAGATGAAATGAGCTTGATTGTATTATATGAGTTGAAATGAGAAATAAGTAGAACTGATGATAAAAAAAGGGTCTTTTGGCACTTGATGCTCACAAATTAAAAACAAGAATTAAGTGCATTAATTAATGCTACAACATTGAAAAGAAGAAGAAGAGAAAAAAGATGATTTCATTTGATGAGCTCCATCTTAATTAACCAATGCAAGAAATTTTATTTTCCGCAGCATAAATGTAAACAAATATTACCATTGTTGAGTCGTAATTTTCTTTCAGTAACGAAGGGGTTAAATTGTTGTAGCCAATTAAATAAGCAAATTAGAATAGCAGCAAAAATATAGATTCTCGCTTTCCAAGTTGAAGTGTGACAGTCTAACTATGGACAAAATTTTGCAAAACCAACATTTCTATTGCGGTGATTAAATCTGTAGCTGGCGGTCCGACAGATGGATGGATGGATGGAAGCAAAAAGACGGAACCAGAAAGGAATTAATTGGAAGTATACGTATCAATGAAGAAGTAGCTACAGGTAGAGATTAAGTAAAAGGTGCATACAGAGAGATGCATGAGCAGTACCTCAGAGAGAGAGTAGAGATTGGGTCTTGGGTGAGTAGAGGAGACGAATCCCCATCAGCAATTCGCTGTATGAATGGCTCTAAATCAGAATGGGAGACGAGGGGGACCAAAGAGGTGTATAAAGATTCTAGTGCCTGGGGCTCAATGTTTCGGATCTTGCCGCTGTTGATATCATCCCCAAGCCATTTCTGCAGGTACACGGTACCCAAATTGAGGTGGATTATCCGTCTAAGGGTCTCTGTCTGTAGTTGGGCGGCATTCCGGGCTACTTCCTCGAACCGGCGAATGATATCATCATCTTCCTGCTGCTGCTGGATACTTGTGTACACGTTAGTGCTGCTCATCGTGCTGGCCTACCTTGCCTGATTACTTCTATATAAAAAGTAGGAAGTAGGAATATCTACTGATATATGCTTTTCAGGGTGCTTGCCCCAAGGGTCAGATAGACGGCCTAATATATAAAGCCATTGCTCTGGCAACCTGCACCAGTTTTGCAGGTGGTTTTAAATAGAGAAGTTTTTTTTTTTTTTTTAAGGAAAGTTTTTTTTTGGTATTGTGAGTGGATTAATTTGTACTTTGTCCTCTTTCCAATTACCATCATCCCCCGTTGTGCTTTTAAATCACGAAATTCTTCTAACTCAGATCACTTTTCTTTCCGGATCATCTTCCTCTCTGTCTCCCTCCGTGCATCGCTATCAATTCGGTGTGGAGTACGATTTCTTTTCAGCCATATGATCGTCTGCATCGCTATCAACCCCCCATCTGAGCCTAGATCTCTTCTTCAATTCGCTGTGGGGTACGACTTCTTTGCAACCACGTGATCGTCTTATCTAGTTGCAGATCGAGATTCTGCAAAAGACGTGGTGACGAACTTGCACGGCCTTATACTCTGCCTGCACACCGCCGCTCATTTTTTACAGCTGTTCCATTTCCACTGCCTCCAATATAGCAAGTAGGGGGACGTTTGGTGACGTCATGGTAACCGTGGTTTTTTCATGGTATTTTGTTTTCCAATGCCAATTATTATTCTATCAATCACACTATTTTTTCACTTTTACCTCACATTTCAATCATTTTCCCTACCAACTACATACAACAAACCTATTTATTCCAACTATACATCTATCATTTCCTATCAATCACACATTTCTTAAAAAATTCTCTTTTTCATTTCCTACCATTTCCCACAATCCCACCATTTTACACATTACCAAACATCTCCTAGGTTATGCTACTAGTCCGTTCGCCAATCACACAACCTGCTAACAGGAACGGAAGACTACTTTTTTTTTATTTCATCATCATACATCTCCAAGTCTTCCTAGTACAAATTTTCAAATTCTCGGTCAAAATAGGTAGATCTTACATAATGAGTGTGTTTGTTAATGAGTAAAAATTGTCAAGTTAAAACTTTTCAATCTAAAGTTTTTCTCTATCTACAACTACTTTATTTTTTAATTATTTCTTCACATTTTTTTAAAACAATTATCCTACTTTTCAATCATTTCTACACAACTACCCACACAACTAATCTATCTATTTTAATTTATCTTATTTACTCTTCATCATTACTCTTATTATATCACATCATTTAACAATTTCTACTTTTTATAACTTTTCATCAAAAGTTTTATTCATTCCCAAACACATTCTAGATATCACTAATCCTAAAACCGACAGAGTTTTCTAAACCTAGCACTAGCTCCAACCCACTTATTAGTCTCCATCAGTCGATATGCCATCAAGGGAGAACCACAACAAAGGAATAAGACAGCAAAATAATGTGAGTCCGAAAACACAATAAGTAGGATTTATCAGCAATAATAATAATATGCAGGAAAATGATCTCTTCAATATCACAATAAACACGTCCTTACTTCACACGACATGGCTGGGACTATTACTAGCTCCATCTAAGCACTTATGCTCATCATTTTCATTTATCCAAGTTCATGAATATGATCATTAGCATTCAATGAGTCACTTCAATTAGTTTACATGTTGAAAAAAAGACTTTAAAATTGGTATTTACGTGAAACTATTTTATTACATTGATTTTTTATTATTTTTGGATGGGGCCCATACACATCCAATTTGAATGAAAATTAGTTTGCTAATAAAAGAAATAATTTTAAATATAATTGGTGGAGTAGATACACATTTTATAATCATGTAGAGCTCATTTTGAAACAAATGTACCGTAAGTTACTATGCATTTATATGCACTGGAATATTTTCCGATATATATATATAGCCCTGTTTCTATGAATCCTCTTTTCTGTGTAACATTCTCCATATTTAAAATCTTGATGATTGATGGAAAATCTACTTCATTAATCGTATTTAGTATCATTTATAGTATTTCGAGAACTCTTTTATTCTTTTAGTTTCAATATATATGGATCTCATCTATAAATGTATAAAATCAATATAATAAAATAGTTTAATATTAAAATATCAATTGTAAAGTAGTTTTTTAACATCTAAACCATCTAAAAAATCACAACTATATAGAAAAATGATTTTACGAAGTATTGTTACATTTTAATACATGTGTAAATAAATCTAAGAGTTTTTCATAATTTAAATATGCATATTTATATTTTCAACAAATGTGGCCCATAAACACACTTGATCGGGACGAAACTCGGTTTCTTAGATAAACAAATGATGTTAAATGTAATGAATAGATTGAATTTTCATCAAGGTTCAAAATTAGAAAAATTAAGGGGTTTATATATAAGCTCCACTTCTATGTAACCAGGTTACATAGAACTCGTACCCATACAACCCTCTTAATTTTTAAGCTATTGATAACTGATTTAAATTTAATTCATTCATAACTGATTTAAATTTAATCCATTCATTATATTTAAAATCTTTTGTTTATCTATGAGACCAAGTTTCATTCAAATCAAATATGTGCATTGGTCACATTTGCTCAAAAATATGTATATTCATGTGTAAATTATGAAAAATGCTTAGATTCATTCACACATGTATTAAGATATAATAATACATTTTAGAATCATTTATCCATATAGTAGTGATATTTTAGATGACTTATATGTTGAAAAAATAATTTTAAAATTGATATTTTAGCATTGAATCATTTTATTATGCTGATTCTACGTATTTATAGATGGGACCCATTTATAATGAAATTAAAAAATAAAAGAGTTTTCAAGATACTATGAATGATGCTAAATACAATAGATAAAGTAAATTTTCTACCAACTATTAAGATTTTAAAAATGAAGGGAGTTACATAGAAAATGAGTTTCGAAAAAGCATGAGCGTATATATATAACCCCTTCAAAATCAAGATTTTTATCATTGATAGAAAATTTGATCCATTCATTGTATTCAACATCCTTTGTTTATCAAAACCAAGTTTTTTTCTAATCAAGTGTGTTATGAACACATTTGTTGAAATATATATAAATATTAATTTTAACGTAGTATTTTTTATATCTAAACCATCCAAAATATCATTTCTATATGAGTAAATGATTTTATAAAGTATTATTACATTTTAATACATGCGTAAATGAATCTAAGTACTTTTCATAATTTACACATGAATATATATTTTTTAACAAATATAACCCATAAATATACTTGTTTGGGATGAAACTTAGTCTTTTTGAAACAAATGATGTTAACTACAATGAACGGATTAGATTTTTCATCAAAGATCAAAATCTTAAATTTTAAATGGTTATATGGCTCTGTTTCTATGTAACCTAGTTACATAGGTTATATAGAAGCGGAACCATATATATATATATATATGGAAAGAGCGAAAAACAATAGTTTAGTTAACTACATTATAAGTTACTGTGCAATTGGCTTAAAATAGGCTCCACATGATCATAGAATTATAATTTACTTCATTCATTGTATTTAGAATTCTTTATTTTATTAGCATATTAATTTTTTTCCAAATTGAATATGTGTATGGATCCCATATGAAAATAGTAAAAATTCATAATAAAATAGTTTGATATAAATAACAACTTTGAAGTTATTTTTAATATTAAATAATCTCAGATGTAATTCATACATAGATAAATTATTATATAGAATATCAATACGTGTGGTGCCCATTTTGAGCTAACTACATCGATAGATTCAGGCTCACTTCTACGTAACCGGGTTGGACTCGCTTCTATATAATCGGGTTGCATAGAAGCGATCCCATGTAACCTCCTTAATTTTTAATTTATTGGTGATTGATTTAAAATTTAATCTATTCATTATATTTAACATCACTTGTTTATTTAGGAGACTAAATTTTATCAAAATTAAGTATGTACATGAGCCACATTTGCTAAGAAATATACATGTTCATGTGTAAATTATAAAAAATGCTTAGACCAATTCACACATGTATTAGAATGTAACAAATACTTTTTAGAATTATTTATCCATATAGTAGTGATATTTTAGATAATTTATATGTTAAAAACTACTTTCAAATTGCTATTTTAGCATTGAATTATTTTATTAAATTGATTTTGCACATTTATAAATGTGACCCATATACAGTGAAATTGAAAAAATAAATTTTTTTTCAAGATATTACGAATGATGCTATGCACAATGGATAAAGTGAATTTTTCATCAATCATTATGATTTTAAATTTGGAGAGGGGTTACATAGAAAAAAATATTTTATAGAAGCAGGATCATGTATATATATTTATCTATTTATATATAGAGATATGTTCCACTGCGTGTAAATGCATCGTAACCTATGGTGTACCTAGCTCAACATGGGCCTCACATGATCATAAAATATATATCCATTCCACCCATTGTATTTAGAATTATTTCTTCTATTAGAATACTAATTTTCATCCAAATTAGATGTGTATATGCCTCATTTGAAAATAGTATAAAATTAATGCAATACAATAATTTAATGTAAATACTAATTTTAAAATTATTTTTTAACATGTAAACTATCTAAGATATAATTTATATACGGATAAATGATTGATTGTACAAAATATTAATATATTTAAAAGCATGTAGGGCCTATTTTGAGTTAAATGCACCAAAAGTTATGATGCATGTCAATGCTCTACTCCTACATAACCTTACTTCCTGAAGTCATATAACCCTTTAATATTATGTATATATATATGAGAAATATTCAGATGCAGATTTACTGTACCACAATTATGGTGCAATTACCGCAAAATGAGCCCCACATGATCATAAAATTGTAATCTACTCTACCCATTGTATTTAGAATTATGTATTCTATTACCATACCAATTTTCATCCCAATTGGATATGTATATGGACTCCATCTAAAAATGGTACAAATTCAACGTAATAAAATAGTTTAATATAAATAACAACTTTAAAGTTTTTTTAATATGTAAGTCATTTGCTATAAAATTTATATATAGATAAAAGATTGTATAAAGTATCAATACATTTAAGTATATGTAGAACCGATTTTGGGCCAAATGCTTCATTAATTATAGTGCAGCTTTACTGCACAGGAAATGTTCTATGTAGTTATATACACCCAAGAGCAATTTGATGCTTAATTCTCAAAGGGTCCATATACAATATGCCCAAAAGTTATCTATAAACCATGTCTATAAAAGTTTCCCACTCATAGGGATTAGGCCCTAATAGCATTTGCGCAATAAAAAATCCATGTCACGTCTACCATCATCATTACGATAGTAATTATGACATGTTATGCCAATCTTATCATGTCATTAAAGTCATTAACCAGGCTTCAACACTAAATCATGTAGTCTCGTGTGGCTAGCTTTAGACTCCTAAGTCAAATAGAAATACATGTATAGTACTTAACACTAAGAAAATCTATGCAATATCCTTTAAAATATCTCAAAAAAATATTTTTTATATTATGTTACCTGTAGTTATTATGATTCCAAAAATTAGATGTATTGCAAACACTTATATATTATATTTATACTACGTATTTTTCAAAAATTTTAATAGTTCTATATTCCCTCTAATAGATATTATTTTTTAAAATTTATAAGTTTCCAACAGTTAATCCTAGAAGCGGAAATGGGGATGAGTTGTACAATGTCAGGATTTGTCCAACTTTGGTCCTACTTTTTTAAAAATTTTGTCTAACCTTACTTTTTAAAAAATTCTGTATAACTCTATTTTTTATACTAGGTTGGGATAACGTCAGTTTGACATTTATCTTTTTTCAATAATTTTTATAAAAAATTTTGATTTTGGTCTCGAGTTGATATCAAGACAGCAGGTGGGGGTAAAAAGTAAAGGTTAAGTAGAATAATTTTAAAAATTTGTACACCTATCAAACATAAATATACATCCATACTAAATTTTTTTTTAGGGTTATCCATACTAAATTTAAATGTAGTATGTTTTAATATTTTACTAGTTAATAAAAGTAAACATCACTACCAAAACAAAATAGGAATAAATATATAACTTCGTTAAAATATATTAATAAAATATACCTTATTTAGATTGAATTTTGACATTTAAAAAATAAAAAAATATTTTCAGTTTTCAAAATATCAAAAAACTACAATTAAGTATAAGAGTTACATATATGTATGCATGTAAATCTTTGTTATTAATTTTTATATTGTTGATATAGTTAATCATGAATAATGTGAGAATTTTGATAGAAAATGAAAATAAGATTCCAAAATAGACTTATAAATTTTAATAAATGAATATATATATGGGGTAGATGGAGATTCTTCGACTAGAGACATGGTTAACCCATTCAGACTTTATTTTTAAATTCAAGTCAAAATTTCTGATCTATCATTTATTTTAAAATTCATTTAATTTAAATTAATTTTTGACATATTAGAGTTACGAAATTTTGGCCATTTCCATGACCCCTGTCACTTAGTTTAAACAAATGTATTTGTCATACATTGAGCTTGTCTAATTCATAAAGTTTAAATAAATGTCTTTTTTGCTTATCCCAAATATACCCATTATGTTAATGCATATATCGAATATACCCATTATACTTTTAAAATTTTAAATATACTTATTATGTTTGTATGTTATCCCAATTATACCTATTTTCTAACATTAATAATTTATTTGTTGTCCAATTAATCTAAGATTATATTTTCATAAATGACTAAACTACACCTGGTACAACATACCTAAAATAAAATATGCATTGAAGATGATCTCGTCTCTTCCAACAACCCAGAAGGTAAGTTGAGAAAAGAGAGAAAATTGAAGAACACACAATATTTGCTGCTATTGATTTCATGCGTGTATTTACACTTTTTTTTAGTTGCAACGTGCAGATCTCTTGCTACAACTGTTGCAACCATGGCTGGTGAAATGATTTTATTTCTTAAGGTATGATTGCATATAATATATTGTATATATGCTTAAGTTATAGAGGCCTGATCTTCTACGACCGGTCGGAAATCCGGTGATTTCCGACCGGTCAAAAAATATTTTTATTTTTATTTTTTTTGAAAAATAATTTTATAAACATGTTAATCTAGTTATATTTAATCTATAAACCAAATTTTACCATTTTTGGATATGTATATATATTTATTTTGGATTTTTAAATACAGGGGTATTTAAGTCATTTTAAGAATATTTAAAATGACTTAAATACCCCTGTATTTAAAAATTCAAAATAAATATATATACATATCCAAAAATGGTAAAATTTGGTTTATAGATTAAATATAACTAGATTAACATGTTTATAAAATTATTTTTCAAAAAAAATTAAAAAAAAATTTATTTTTTGACCGGTCGGAAATCACCGGATTTCCGACCGGTCGTAAATGATCAGTCGTCTAAGTTATAATATTCTCTTTTATTTATTTTTGTTTCATTTTTTTTATTTTTTCTTCATAAACTTGGTTTTTTAAGTGTATTTAATTAATATATCAAGTTTTTCTATTTTACGACATTTTTACATATTTATTTTCAATTTTTGTAAATTATCAATTTTAGGGGCACATAGGTCATTTTCCGCCCCTTAAAAAACTTGATTTTTAAAATCCAAAATAACATGCAAAAGTATGGTAAAATAACAAAACTTGGTATACAGATGATTACATACACTTACGAAAATATATTTATAAATAAAAAATCATAAAATCAAAATAAAATAAAAATGAATATTGTAACTTAAACATATATTCAATATATTATATATAATCATGTCTCTTATTTATTTTAATATATAAATTGAAATTACACATATAATACGAAATCAAATATTTTGTATATATTTGTTAATTTCTTAAAATAGTTGAAATGAAATTACAAAAATATTCTAATGAATAGATCAAACTTGGTCTTCAAAATAAGTAAATAATGTCAAACATAATCAATGGACTCAATTTTCATTAAACATCAAGATATTAAACGTGGAAGGGATTACACAAAAGTGGAACAGATATGTATGTAGCCCGTCCTAATTATGATATTAAAATCACTTTATCTGAAAAATAATATTAAGTATTTACTTCTTCGTCAATGCATATAAAATAATAATTTTATATTAATGTCACGTTTTAAAATAGTTTTAACCAATGTTGAATCGATTTGGCCTGAACTAAGCTTAAAACGCTGCAACTCAAGTTTCATTTTTAACAATACCGATTTGAATTAATAGGTTGTGCTGGATAAATAAATAAATTTGTACGGCGGACATAAATTGTCGTTTAGCTGGTTAGTAATTGTGCACGTGTTCTATATACAAATACGTTTGAAAAAAGTATTTGGGCGGTGGAACGTCCGTTGGGGTTTAGCTGACTAAGAATTGTGCACGTGTTTTATAATACAAGCTTTTCGAATTCTGTCAGTTACTGTCTGTAATACACTGATACTGTAGCAATTGTATCGTACCGGGTTTTATCGTGTGGTGGCCTTGATGGAGGCGTTTCTGTGATGAGAAACTGCAGACATTGATTTTCGTGTCGATCGTCATCACGGTTAATAGCAAATCTACCGTTATTTTCGATTTTAATTCTAAGAGTGTTTTTGACAATAAGCAAAATAAATTATCACGTCTAAACTTTTCACCATTTATAATTATATTATTTTTTAATCATTTATATATAACTAACTGCTAATACAACTAACCTATTTATTTTAATTTTATTTTTTATTACTAACATTATCCCATCATATTACATCGTTTTCTTTCAATTCAAAAATTTTTCATTTAAAAATTTTATCATTTTCCAAACACGTCCAAAATAAATCTATTATATTTTAAATATTCCTTATATACATACTATGTTGATAAAAATTAGCTTCCATACATTTCAAAGGATATAAGGCCTCAAATAAAATGTGAATTTTTGTTCTCAAGATAGTTTTTTCAATTTTTAAGAAATTTTTTTCATTAATAGTATAGTTTTTTTAATTTTTAAGAATTTTTTTTCATTAATAGTATAGCTTTTTATCTTTCTAATACAAATTTTCCTATTCACAATATGCATCATAACATTTTCATCTCATATATAAATTTAAAACACCTCCTTACAATTCGTCAGTTGCCTCTAGGATTGTAAGTAAATTTTTTAAAAATGGCGAAAATAGTTTTGAAAATTTAAAAACAAATAGAAGAGCTCATTATCCCCTCATATCTACTGCAAAAGGAGTAAATGGATCTCATCGAAATTGTCATTGGCTACTGCAAAATGGCCATAATTCCTAGAAATGATGGTTCATGAGTTGAAATCGTCTAACCCACTTTAGTTATCTAAAACCGAAATCTTAAGATACCTTATGACCTCCCTAAATCAAATATCATGTGTAAAGGCAACAACTAATTCTTTGTTTTCTTGCTAGCCATATCGACCAAGAGCCGCACCAAGTCCTTTAAGAATGGGTATTTCACCCACTAAATTTCATATACGCTCTTGTGCAGAGATATGGAACAACTAAGTTTAATCATTATAAAAAAGATAAGCCGCATTCAAAAGGAGGAATCAGAAATCTATTTAAAACACTCCTCTTTTTGGGGTTTCTAAAGGAAATTTTACATTCAATAGAATCCAAATCCACCACAATCCTATTTAAAACATAATTCACATGTAAGAATATTTTGATCCTTTACACTTAGCGCAATCTGTGGAAAAAATTTTCCTTTGCTTTTCTTTCGTCATGCATATCTTTACTTTCCTCTATCCTTGTTTATTTTTTGTTAGTCCTAAGTTTGTGAAAGAACTCAAGAGGAGAGGAGTGAATCCGGTTCTTTTTAAAATTCTAAGACTTAACCTCTTATAAGCTATATCCCCTTGAACGAAAACTTAGAAAGTAAAAAAGCAAATAGAATGACAAACAGTGAACACAAGAAATTATAGTAGTTTAAGACAACCTTCCCTATTCCACTCTTTCAAGAACATACATTTGTGTTATGAGTTTCACTATATTAATCAGATATACACTTAGAGTCCTTGCTTTTTTATAGATTATAGTTCTAAGGCCCTTTACAATCACAACACAAGTGGACGATGAGTCACGCTCCAAATGTACAGTACTTGTCTTTATTTGGCCTTGGTTTTCATCATCAAGCCAAGTAGTACAATAAAAAAATTTATAGAGAAATCCTACACGTTATAGATTGTGCAGAGATGATTCAACGTAGAGAAAGAACTCTTAAAATCTTGAGAAGTTGAACCGTTGTGGCTTTTGCAGTGAAAACTCAGTTCTTTCTTAGTAGTGCACTTAATGAAAACTTGATTGCTTGTGTGTAGGAAGGTAAAGGCTTATTGAATGCTCAAGCTAACCCTCGTAACTTCTATTGTCACACTTTGAATAGAAGAGGAGTTATTTTGAATGTTGGAGGGTAGGTGGCGTGTATTAAATATGCCAACGTTTGAATTTTTCCAATCGTTAGGATCTAAGTCGCACTCGGAGTCGACTTCAGATGCGATTTCACCCAAGTTGCAAGTTAAAGTTGACTTGGGTTGCTATTTCTATCTTCGAGCTTCCTTCCCGAGAGTTACTTCTTTGCTTTTAGCTTCAAGTTCCATTCGGTAGTCATTTGTAAGGTCACCTAGACAAGCATCTACAAATTTTTCAAATTCTGTTGAGTTATGAAGATTTAATTTTTTAATTTTTAAAGTTGAAAATCTGAATATCTTATGCCCTAAGTGGAATTCTAACTAATGAAATTTCTACATTTTTATATATTTAAAAAACTAAAACCTATTAAGATAATATAAAATTTTTTACGTACGTTTATCTAAGTGGAGCCTATAATCATATAATAAACTTTAAAAATACGTACGTAGGGCTAGGGTTGATTTGGCATACACTCCAAAAAAAAAATTATATCACATGTGATCAATCCCAATTAAATTATTTTCTCATTTTAAAAAATTGTCATTGTTACTATTACTTATACATCTTACTTAACGAATGAATTATTTGGAAATTTTTTGGGGCTACGTTAGGATTTTGTAATAATCAAAAGAATGACGATGCTTTTTACAATGTAGAGGGCAAGTGGAAATTTTTTGAAAATTGTTAGAGTAGTATAATAAGATGAGAATAAAGTAAGAATAAATGAAACAGTTGTATAATAAAATGATTATAATATATATAAAAATTGAAAAAATAAAGTAATTGAAATGGATGAAGGGATTTGAATGTAGGGAGAAATGTGATTCTCACTTTCCTCATTCCTCCCTATATTATTAAATAAATATTAAAATGATATTTTTTAAAACTTAGAACCATCTATTGTAAAAATAAAATTTAAGAGTCGCAGTGCAAACTTAAGTCTCCCAATTTCAACGAAACCAAAAAGACACCACAAAAGCAAGGTTGGTCTTGAATTAAATTCGAGTTAATAAAGATATATTCATAGAGGATTTGATTTTTTTACACAATTAAACATAAATCCAAGTAACTTATTCAAATTTATTTAAAAGATAAATTTTAAAAAAATTTGTTCATGTTTTAACTTCAAATAAGTATAAATAATTAAAAATTAAGTTTTGTCTTAAAATCGGAGCGTTTTTGGGATGGAGAAATTAGTTTAAAATGTAATCGTCGTATGTATGAAACCAAATACATGTATATAACGTTTCAAATCATATAAATCTTATTTTGTATATTATTTATAATCTAAAAATATATAGTTTTATTCAATGCACGTCAGTGCACTTAGCTTCAATGTACCCAGTGCATTTAACCCATTTTTTAATATTTTTTAAAATTCTTTTTATAAAACTGTTAATCAATTGTATTTAACATGTATATCAATGTTTACTAATTTTGAAAATTTTTAGATATTTCTTTTAAATTTTTAAAAAATTGTGGTAATTTTAGTATTTTAAAATTATTAAAATGTCATTGATTTTTAAAAATTCAAAAAATATCTAAAATATTCAAAATTGGTAAAAATTGATACACCTGTTAAATACACTTAGATCAACAATGTATAAAAAAATTCAAAAAAAAGTAACAAAAATGGATATTTGCACCTGGGTGCACCGAAGCTAAGTGCGCCTGGGTATATAGGATCATGATCCAAAATATATACACCATTAATATCTTTATATCATAAATTTTAAATTATCATCATTATATTTGTATTATTTTTATTATAAACAATTAAAATTATATTATAAATAATATGTGTGGTTAGATTTTTAAAACAAAATTAAAAAATTACTTTTTTGAAAGAGTTACTTCTGAGATGGTAGGAACCAAGTTTCCACAGAAGCCATTCTCGTTCTATTTGTTCACGGCACGTGTAGCTCTTAGTAAAAAATTTTAAATTAATTTATCTAAAACTTTTCACTATCTATCTTACTTTTAATTATTTTTTTTTTTACATAATTATCTTATTTTTCAATCATTTCTACATAGCTACTCATGTATAATCTAATTAACTTGTTTATTTTAACTTTATTATCTTTGCTCCTCATTACTATCTTTATCATATTACATAATTTCTTTAATTTTAAAAAATTTTTACATAAAAAACTTCTCATCCAAAATTTTTATCATTTTCCAAAAACAAAGAGTTTTTTATAAAGGGTGTGTTGGGCAATGAGTAAAAAATATCATGTTAAAACTTTTTATTCACAGTAACTACCTTATTTTTAATCTTTTTTTACATTTTCTTATACAACTACTCTATTTTTCAATTATTTCTACACAACTACCTACCTAACTAATATATCTATTTTAACTTTTGTTTTTACTCATCATCATTACTCTGTCATATCACATCATTCTCAAACACAATAGGTATAAAATGTTAAGTTAAAACTTTTCAATATAAAAATTTTCACTCTCCATAACTACTATATTTTTTAATAATTTTTTTACATTTTTCTATACAATTAACCTACTTTTCAATCATTTCTACACAATTACTTATACAACTAATTTATATATTTTAACTTTATTCTCTTTATTCCTCATCATTATCCCTATCATATTACATCATTTGACAACTTTTACTCTTCAAAACTTTTCACCAAAAGTTTTATTCATTCTCAAATACACCCCTAAAATAAAAAATACAAAAAAATGTCGTACATGTGCATATAGATAAATGTGAAACCCAATAGAAATCTTCGCATGAGATTTTGGATATTTGTACAATAGATTCTTTAGTTTAATGGTAATATTAGCTAAACTTAACTCGAGGCAATAGTTTAGGTTTTAAATCCAAATTCCTATGCTAGATGGGCCTAAGTATGAAAACCGATAATATCCATTCATTCATCCATCTGTCGCGTGAACGGTCCGGATCAACCAAATACAGTATTAGATTGAACTACCCATAATGAATAAAACTTTTGATGAAAAGTTTTGGAGAGTAAAAGTTTTCAAATGATGTGATATGATAGAGGTAATGATGAGTAGTAAAGAGGATAAAGTTAAAATAGATAGGTTAGTTGTGTGGATATTTGTGTAGAAATAATTGAAAAGTAGAGTAGTTGTATAGAAAAATGTGAAAAAATGATTAAAAAATATAATAGTTGTGGAAAGCAAAAATTTTTAGATTGAAAAGTTTTAACTTGACATTTTTTATCAATTGACAAACACACCCTTCATATCAATGGAAGCGCAACTAAAAATTCATCGATAGAGATTCTACATATGTCATGCCTAGAATAACATGCAGTAACAGATGTTAGGTTTACGCTTGTTTATGTATATTTAATATATAAGTTAAAATTTACTATTTTTTAGTATATATATTTTTTAAAAAAATTAAACACATGGGTATGTCAGCCATTTTCAATGGTTGAAAATAACTAAAATACTCTCATATTTAAAAATCTAAAAAATATATACACATCAAAAAATGGTAAATTTTGTTTATATCTTAAATAAATCTATATTAACAAGTTTAAGGAAAAATAAATTTTTAATAAGTTTTTTGAGGTAGGTTAAATAAGTTATTACTTAGCGAGAAATGATACTGGTTGCCCGAGCTAAGTCAATATCTCGCTTAACCCACCTTAAAAAATTCGTTTACAATAAAGTTTTTGTATTTTTCTTCATACACTTGTTTATCTAAGTGTATTTAACATATAAAACAAGTTTTACCATTTTTAGATATGTTTATATATTTTTTGAGATTTTTAAACATTTATGTGTATATATGTATTTAAAATATCCTTATTTTAAAATTTTTAAAAATATATGTGTATATATGTATGTATTTTTTTTGAGATTTTTAAACATCTATGTGTATATATGTTTTTAAAATACCCTTATTTTAAAATTTTTAAAAATATATAAACATATCTAAAAATGCTAAAACTTGTTTTATAGGTTAAATACGCTTAGACAAACAAGTGTATGAAGAAAAAAAATAAAAAAATTGTTACAAATGGATTTTTTGATGTGTGTTAAGCGGAACATTTACTTAGCCCAGGCTAATAAGATCACTCCTCTTACTTAGCTCGGACTAACAAAATTCTTTTGTTGACATAAAGTCTTGTTTATCATGACTATTATCGAAATATGACTATTCCCTTAGGGTTAACTTCAAAAATATTCATTCCACTTGTCCTTAATTACAAATATACCTACTAAGTTTGAAAACTTTTACAATACCCACTAAGTATTTATTAATTTCAAATATATCTAGTATAACAATTAAGAAATTTTAATAATTTTAAAATCTCAAAATACTCCTAATTGATTTAGCATCTATTGTCTTTGATTTCATATCCAGACCGTCAAAACTTATTCTGCCTGGCTTATCCCTTAAGTTAGATGGGTTCCATTACATCAACTTCCATTATAGATAAATTACTATAATTATTAAATAATAAAGGAAATTTTGGACATTTTTTATGATGAATAACAATGATTTTTAACTATGCTTGACGGAATCGATACAAATGAAAATTTACCCATAATTAATGGGGGTATATGTGAAAGTTTTCAAACTTCGTGGGTATATTTGTAATTAACGGCAAATGCAATGAGTATATTTGAAATTAACCCATTATTTTATTAGAACTGTGTATGCGTTGTGATATGTTAAACCATTTTAATTTTAATTTAATTACTGTTATTTTATTTAGGTCATTTTATGTGGACAATTTAAGGTTAAATGTATTGAATATTTAGAAATAATATTTAAATGGTTAAATGTACCTAAAATTTTTTTAATATTAATTTTTTTTTAAATTAAACCCAAACACGATGTTCAAGGTAATGAAATATATTTCTGGGGAAAAAACAAGATAATATAAGATTCCTGGAACTGATATCGATTGAAAATAAATTTTTAATAAATTTAATTCCTAAATCGCACACAAAGAATTAATTTTATGCCATAGTATTAAACTTGAACTATAATAAATTAATGATTTAGATAAATGTAGAATGATGTATTTTTCAAAGGCTTTGCTTTCATGTAACATAGTTACATTGAGTGAATTAGTGTAACTTCCTCTAATTTTAGGATATCGATGATTGATATAAAATTCAATTTATTTATTATATCTAATATTATTTGTTTGGTTAGGAGTTTAAGTTTCATCCAAATTAAATATATGTGTGAGTTACATTGGCTTAAAAATAGACATATTTAGCTTTTAAATTAGGAAAAATACTTAGATCCATTCATATGCATATTAAATATAATAACATTTTATATAATCATTTATTTACGTAATAGTGATATTTTAGATAGTTTAGATATTAAAAGTACTACTTAAATATTGATTTTTTGTATTAAATTATTTATTACATTAATTTCACATATTTATAGATAGGACCCATACAATTATATTAAACAAATGAGATAGTTTTGATGGCAATATAAATGATGTTAATTATATCAGATGAAATATAATACCCAGACCCAAGTTGGACTTATACAATTGCATTTAAGGTGTAATTATGAATTATGTGTGAATTAATTGATTTTTGAATGATTTTTATGAATTGATGAATTTTGCAATTAGGGTTTGCAATTAAGAATGATGATTAAGATTAATTGCCAAAGCCCAATTTGAGTCAAGATGACTAAAGGGGCTTAAGGAGGATTAGTATATGCTAATGTGACATGAATATTTATTTTAATTTTCATGATTTAATTAATGAAGATTAAAATGGAAATTGTGGAGTTATGTTGAAAATCGTAGAAAATTCATAACTTGACGCCTATAAGGCGAAATGAGATGAAATTTGAAAGGCAAGCTCATGATTTTGAGCTCAACATTATGTATGGATTGGATTAATAGAGAAATTTTCCTAAAGTTATAATCATCAATACACATCACTTTAGGATCTATGTATTGTTCATCTGCTCTCTGTGGAAAAGCAAAGGATGGTGTGTGTAGTTCTGATCATATAGATAACTTCTTTATCTCTATTTTTCTGGATGGGTTGATTGTCATACCTTCCCCATTGCTTTTATCTTGAACTTTCTTAGGATTTGATTGATTTTGAATTTACTCTTTATCATCATCCCGCACCTCACCCTCCGTCTGATTCTCATTGTTTGGAATTTCTTCCTAATATGGTAAGTTCTGATTCTATTCTTGTTCATCTATATATATATATATATATATATATATCATCCTCTACTTGATCCTCAACATCTGAGTCCATGCATGGGTGTCTAGGAGGCTTGTCAAAATTCTCATTTGGATGGCTACCTCGTTCTACAACTTGATCTCCTACAACCAGAACACACTTTTCTAGTTGGGCAATTGCTTTTATCACTTTGATGTAGTTGTTGTTGTGCTAGTTTTAATGTTTCTTCTTGTTGTTTAAGAAACTATTTTAAAAGACATCAAAATAAGATTCTTCTGGTTGTGGTAAAACTGCTGATGGAATGGAGGGAGAAAATTTTTCCAACATATTTTCAAATTCTAATTCATGTTGTTGAGGTTCAAAGTAGTTTTGTTCAAATTGAAAGGAAAAATTATCGGAACAAATAAAGTTTGTGTTTTTAAGCCCATTAGAATTGTAAGTGCTTGAGAAGAGGTTTTCATTAAGATGAGGATTGTTATAAAAATTTTATTCTCATATCCCAAGTCTTGTTGGTATGGCGTATTTATCATTGAAGTCCCTTCTCTATATGAATTATACTGGTCTGCTATTTCATAATTCTCAAGAAATGCCCTAGCAACCATCCTAGCATTATGAAAAGATCTAGAACTCATTCTATCATCATACCATTGATTATAGTATGTCATCAAATAACTTCTAGAAAAAATGGAAAACAAAAGAAAAATATAAAGAGATATAGAGTAGAATAGGAATGAAAGAAAAAATTATCTAAAAAGAGAATATACAAAGAGCGAGTAGAAAAAAGAAGAAAGGAAGAAAAGAAAAGTGTTTAAATTCAAAGTCTTCAATAATGTCGAATTCTCCAGCAATGGTGACAAAATACTTGTTCGTAATCTCACCACAAGTGCATGAGTCATAGATCGTAGTATATAAAATATCAATCCATAAGAAATTTGGGGCTCAAGATGTTAGATTTAAATACGTTATAACAAAAATCAAGAGAATAGCAAAAAGAAAAGTTGATCTATATAATGTAGAACAGAGATTAGAAATCATAGGATTGAGAGCACCTAGGATCTAGGGTTTCACATACGTCTTTTGCAATGGATACGTGAAGTACTTATTTAATCTGAATATTATGTGTTAAAGGAGAGAAAACCCTAAATTATCCTTGCACCTTCTTTCAAAATCTACATGACTTCCCTAATTTATTCTTAGCCACCTACTTTCATAGGGACTAAGTCAATTAGGATTCATTAAGTTTTGTGGATATTCATGGGATTCCTTAAGGTCATCATGCTTAGTTTTATAGTCTTAGATTTCCGAATTTAATATCTTAATTATCGTATATTAAACTTTCACCATTTGGTTCCTTCACCAAAGATATGGGTATCATTGCCGAAGTGTAGACCTTCACACCAAGCTAACATTAAATTACAAGATATTATATTAATATACAATATCATTCATAAATAAATCAAATCATAATATCCATTACATTATATGTATATTACATCCTAAACTCTAGATAAATATTTAGCTTAGTATATTTATAATAAAATCCAAATGAAAATAATATTATATTCAAAGTTCATCATAAACAAGATAATTAAACTAAAATAAAAAAGAAAGGAAAGCTTACTGATAAGAAGCCCTATGGTGCCTTGATCGCCTTAAGCAACTCACTGTCTCACTCCTTGCCTTGTGCTATATGTCTTCTCTCGTTCACTGGGCCTCAATTGAAGCTCCAAGGATATTCTAGGATGCCTTAGGACATTCTCAAGAGGTGTTTATATATAGTACAGTAGAGCCAAGATGGAAGACACATAATATGTTTTTATCTAAACACTGCTCAATAGCGTTTTCTCAATGATAATCTCCTCCACATTTTCAACACACTTCTATCTTATTCATAGATTTCTCCTCTCCTACATCTACCACAATTGTCAAATGTTGCTTCTTCTTTACCAACCTGATATGTTTTGTTGTTCTTTTCCAAATTGTCTCAAAGCTTGGTTCCTTCACAACCTTTGAAAATTTCTCAAGATCGTCATCCTTTCCCCTTGATTCCAAAATAACCCTAAACGCTAGATTCTCTTGCCTCAACAAATTAACCAATCATTCTAATAATCCTATCAACTTCATGACAGAGCTGCTTTGTTTGTTAAAGAAATCAAAAGTCTTGACCACTAGTGTTCAATTCTAACTATTCAGAACACTTCAACTTTCTTGAACTAAACCTAGCTACAGGTAAAAGAAATAACCCTTTCATCACCATATGTGGTCGTATTTTCTCCGATCTACTTAGTAGCTCATTTGCAAGAGTGAAATGGCAAAAGTCACACACTCTTAGGTTCATCAAGGTGCCAAACCTCAAAAATATGTTCTAATTTATAAATGCCCTATGTTTCTTCCTCAACATTATTTCAACATCTTTTTGAGTCTAATTAGACTTATCCTATTTTTTTCTTGTGTTTATAAGAAATAAATGCTTTAATTAATTTTCCCATAAAATTTCAAGTATCTAATTCTTTTAACTGAGTCCAAAAAGAATATCACAAAAGTATTTTGGTATGAGTGTATTTGGGAAGTAATAGAACTTTTTATGAAAAGTTTTTGAAAGTAAAAGTTGTAAAATGATATGATATGATAGAGGATAATAATAAGAAGTAAAGAGAATAAAGTTAAAATAAATAAGTTATGTGAATGAGTAATTGTGTAAGAATGATTGGAAGTAGGGCAGTTGTATGAAAAATGTGAATAAATAATTAAAAAAATGATATTTATATAAAGTGAAAAGTTTCATGAATTGTCAAACACCCCATATGTTTCACTCTTTGATTTCACATCTCTAATGAAAACCCCTTGATTAAAAGAGTTGAATACAAATAGTCTATTTTCTCAAAAATAATTTCATTAAAATGATGATAAGATGTGTAGAAGATCTTTCCATGATTTTGCAAGTACAAGAAAAATGTGTTTGAAAAAAATAGAAATGTGGGTGAGTACATGTCTCTATGCACCGTGACTCAAAAAGGGTAAGCACTTGTCACCATGCGCCACAGCATTAGTGGGTTGTACATAGACCAGGAAATATGACTGATAAAAATAAATGGAGGTCAGTTTGCCATGCTCTGTGACTAAAAAAGGTGAGTACATTGTGCTTCGTGCCATGATTAGCAGTGAGTTTACACTTAGCCCATCGACCAACGATGACTCAATTTTTAGCTATTGAGGGGTCATCGACTACATTAATGACCTTACACAGCACACTGAACTTATAAATTTACACAACAGACCAATGTGTCCTGCATACAGTCTTTGTATATGTACATTAAGTTAGCATCTCTCACATTCAACCTCTGAATTTACATAGCAAGCTAACATGTCCTACATTCAACATTAGAATTTTGAAGACTAGGTGGTTTTACTAAGAAAACTAAGTTTAACTAAAATTTGAAAATATATTTTAGCCAACTTGGCTCAACTAAAAGTAGTTTAGGCCCAAATAGGACTGACTCAAGGATTTTTGGATCAACTAGACCTATTGGATATCTCTAAAACTAATAAGGCCATTTTGAATTATCATCAAAGGCTTTGGGCCTAATTAGAGAATTGTGGACCTAATTAGGCCTACTAAAGAATTTTAAGCCCAAGTGAATTAACTTTGGGCTTTGAACCTAAATAGACTTGTTGAAAGGTTTTGAGCCCAACTAGGATGTCTTGGGCCCATTGGACCACCTTTGAGGTTTTAGGGCCTAATTGGGATGCTTTGGGCTAAATTGGGTGATGTAAAGAATTTTGGGCCTACTTTGGCCAAGTGAACAGTTTTAGGCCTAATCGAGCCTGTGGGTATTGGGTTTAGCTAGACTAACTTGAAGTTTTTGAACAAGAATAAAGTGTTTTTGGGTCCGAAAGAGTGGTTCAATGCCTGAGTGGGCTAACTGTAATGTTTTTCACTTAAGTGGGCGACCTGTAATGCTTTGAGCCGAGAAGGAAATTTGTGGGCCAAGGTGGTCAATCTTGAGGGTTCTGGGACCAAGTGGGCCTGAAATAAGTTGAATTGGACTGAAATGGTTAAAATGGGCTAGGTTGGGCCGAAATGAATGTTTTGGGCTAATGGACTAAAGTGGGCCAAAATGGGGTTCTAAGCCTTATTGGAGTGTCTTAGGCTAAAATGGAGCTGTATGGGCCCAACTGAGATGTCTTTGACCAATTGGGTCACCTTTGATGAGTTTGGGCTAAACGGGCCTACTAGACACCTCTGGACAAAAAGGAAGGTTCTAGGCTCAAACCGAGCTTAACTGAAGTGTTCCGAGTCTTAATAAGCTTATTAGAGACTTTTGGGCATAGGTAGGCTTAATGAAAAATTTTGAGTGCTTATTAAGGGTTTTGAGTAATTGGGCATCTGGAGAATTTTGAGCTTATCTTAGCTAGTTAAAAAGTTTTGGGCCCAATAGGGCTTATTGAAGGTTTTTGGGCCCAATTGGGCAAGCTAAAAGTCTTTAAACCTAAGGTCCTGTTATAAACCATAAATGATTCTCAGATCGAATCTTTATCTAGGATGAGAATGTAATAATGTATATTAGGAAGGAATAAAGTTGTATTGAAAATTAAAAAAATTATCTTGGAAATTATAAAGTTGTATTGGGAATGGTGATACAGATTTAACCAAGAATCTCGTATGGCTTGGAACACGCCCTAAGTGAAATGTCTTAAGCTCAACAAGGCTAATTGGAAAATTTTGGTCTAAAATGGTTGAATTGGATTAGGCTGAGAGCTTTGGACACAAATAAATAGAAATCACTCTAAATGGAGTGTTTTGGGCGAAATGGGCTTGACTAGGCCTAATGAATAGGAACAGGTTTGGATTACCCACCTACTGTCCAATGTAAGTTGTGTAGAGTTTGCCCGTATATAGATTGTAATAAATCTAGCATATTCCAGACTCTAACTTAAGAAGAGAATTTTTATATCTTCTTAATACAATACAGTTTCACCATGCTTTGAGTATTATAAGTCCATAGGTCACTACCATTGTAAAAGTATGACAAATCAAGCTCAATCCATGTTTTGATGATTAACAATTTAATTTGAGAAGTTTTGAGGAACTAACATGTGTTTCAAGTTGATCTAAGGATGAAAGAATTCAAGACTCAAAACTTAACAGGTTAACTCGCAGACCAAGTTGACTTAGGCATCAACTCAGGTCCAGTCGATACTGATCGACTTTGCTATGACTTCAAGTGGCAATTTTTCGACAACACTGAAATTGTGGACACGTGAACATGCAAAGTCACACCCAAAGTCGACTTCGCATGTGACTTGGATCAAGTCACAACTTAAGTTGACTCTGTCAGTGACTTGGGGTATCTTCAGGGGTCTAGAGCTGAATTAGACAAAGTCAAGTCGCAACCGAAGTCGATTCTGACATGCGACTTAGGTGAAATTGCACATGAAGTCGACTTAAACATGCGACTTGAATGCAGTTGTAAACCAAGGGGACCTTAGCATTCAACTTAGATACAAGAACATCAAATCATGAAATTTCAAGCCCAAGGATGACAAATTTGACTCAAGCAACATAATTCTAACATGATTTAAGATTCAAGACAAGTTCATCCAAGAATGCTCAAATGAACATGACCAAGCTCAATAATCAAGAAGTTCCAAAGTCCACATGCACAAATGAAGACTTATGAAGATAAAACATGAAGAAACAAGGGCAACTATCCTAAAGGATCAAGTTTACATTGTGCCAAGGTTCCAATGAGCCAAGTAGAGAGTGGAGACGCAACCCAAGTTGACTTCACCTGCGACTTAGGTCAAGTCTGAGATCAAGTCGACTTGAAATGGAACCTAACTGGAGAGCGAAAGACCGAAGTTGCAATCCAAGTCGACTCTAGTCTACGACTTGGGCGAAGTCGCACCTAAGGTCGACTTCGAGTGCGACTTGTATTGTAGTGGTCAAAAAAGTTCGAACATTGGTGCATTAAATACATGCCACCTACCGCTAAAAGTTCGAATTTACTCCTCTCATATTTCATACACTTCAGATGCAAACTCTTGTTTTCATTTTTTGTGTTTCTAGTTTCACTTGATTTGGTGTTGGAGACTAAGACCAAGTGAAGGCAAAGTAGTACGTGGTTGGAGGGTGTGTCACCATCTACTTGTATAAAATTTGTAAAGGCTCACTAGAGCTGAAATCTAAAAGAAAGCAAAGGCTCTAACTGTATTTCCATTAAGATAATGGAATCCAAGGCATGAGAGTATGTTCTTGGAGGAGTGGAGTAGGAAAGGTTATCCCGAACCACTATAATATTTTGTCTTTGATCTATTTGCTTCATTTACTTGTCACTCTTCACGTTTTTGATTAGGGGGCTTATGTCGTAATGGTTATATTCAAAATACCAAAAGAATTTTAAAGAACCCAATTCACCCCTTCCCTCTTCGGTTTTGAGACTAACATGTGGTATCAGAGTAGGTCTTTGAGTTTATATCAAGGAGATCTAAGTTACATGACATCCCAATCAAGTTCCATATCTGCCTTTACTGGAGGTCCAATCCTTCACCAGGCCACCTCTTTCGATGGTCATAACTTTTATTACTGAAAGTTGAAAATAAAACAACTTAACATGACCACAGATATAGACTAGCAAATTATTATTCAAGATGACGTTACTTTGCCTAAAATTGAGAAAGCCTTCGAATGGACAGACGAGGAAGTCAGAATAGTAAAGAGTAATGTCAAGGAGATGAACTCCCTCTTTTCTGCCTTAACTGTAGTCAAATATTATAGAGTATCCTCTTGTTTAACTGCTAAAGTGATATGAGATACTTTAACCTCAATATATGAGAGCACTTCTCAAGTCCAAGGGATGAGAAGGAATATCTTGATTGGAGATCTTGAATGCTTTAAAATGTTAGATATAGAAAATATTTTTGAAATGTTTGCTAAATTCTCAAAAATTACTAATGCATTGAATGAGCTTGGAAAGACTATATTTGAGTCTGATTAGGTGATGAAGATTTTAAGAGCTCTACTCGAGTTGTGTACACTAAAGATCAAGTCATTGAAGAAGCAAAGGACCTAAACACTTTAAAATTGAAAGATCTTATTAGCTCACTTATGTCACATAAGTTGATAAAGAAAAGAAATGAAGAACACCACAAAGGGAAGAGAGTTATTACCTTGAAAGCAACACAAAGCTCTGACAAATCCACTTCTTCCTCCCAAAATGAAGATGGAGAGATTGCACTCCTCACAAGAAACTTCAAAAAATTTGTGAGGAAAGGAAAGAACTTCGACTCCAAAGGATTTAAGGAGAAAAGTAGAAGAGAAAAGAAGAAAGAAATGATTAAGTGCTGTAGGTGTGGAGGAGTGGGATGCATGCAAGCTCAATGTCCCACACTTGAAGAAAATAAATCAAAAGAACGGCAAAAAAGAAAGAGAAACAATTCTAGAAGATTTCCAAAGCCCAAAAGTAGAGGAATGTACGTGAACAAGGATTTATCCACCACAAGTAGTTCATCAAATGAGGATCTTGAAGCTACAAACTGTGCAAGATTTGTTGTGGTAAGAATAGAGGAAGAAAACAGTCTCATGACAACTGAACTTATAGGAGGATTGACTGCCTCAACCAAATGCACAAGTAGTGAAGAGATAACATCTAAGCTTGATCATTCTAATTCCAAGTATATTTATTCTTCTAGTCATGATTGTCTCAAATGTGTCGAGTTAGATGAATTACAACAGGCCTATAATTTATTATATGATGAAATCAAGAAATCGGGTAACAAATATATATTGAAGAAAAAGCAATGTGACTCAATTATTACTATGAATGAAAAATTAACAGAAAGAGTCAAATGCTTAGTAGATGAAACTAAAGCCCTAACAACTGTTCCGGCCTCGTGAGAAACAAATTCAATAATTCGTTTCATTCAGTTGATTTTTGGTTGAATGTAAAATTGTTTCCCTACGGCTTTGAGAATAAATGCTTAATTAATTTCCCAACAAAATTTTAAAGCATCCAATTCTTTAACCGAGTCCGAAAAGTACATCACAGAAATGTTTTGCATTGTGTTCCACATTCTGATTTTACATCTCTAACGAGAAAACCCTTGATTAAAAGAGCTGAATACAATGGTCCATAAAAAAATGCTTAATAATGAAGTGCGTAGAAGATCCTTCTACGTCTTTACGAGTGCACAAAAAATTGTGTCTGACAAAAATATAAAAATAAGTGAGTACACTTCTCCCCGCGTCGTGACTCGAATGTGAGGTATATGACGCCACGCGCCATTTCTTAAATATGAAGTACATGACGCCGCGCGCCATGACTTAAATAAGAGGTACATGACTTAAATATGAGGTACATGACGCCACGCGCCATGACTTAAATGTGAGGTACATGACGCCACGCGCCATGTCTTAAATGTGAGTTTACGCTTAGCCCGTCGACTAGCGATGACTCGGTTTGGGAACTAGTGAGGGGCCCGTCGGCTACACTAGTGACCCTACACAGCAAACTAAGTGCGCTCTTAGCTTCTGGATTTACACAGCAGACCAGCGTGTCCCGCTTTCAGCCTCTGGATTTACACAGCAGACCAGCGTGTCCCGCTTTCAGCTTCTGTACTTGTACAAGAAACCAGCGTCTCCCGCTTTCAGCCTCTGGATTGAACAATTGGGTGGTTTTACCAAGAAATGGATTCAACCGGATTTAAAAAGTATGTTTGGGTCATTTTTGACCAATTAAAAAGGTTTGGGCCCAACTGGGCTTGTTGAAAAGAGTTTGGGCCTTCTTGGGCTTTTTGGAGATTTTTGTGCCATCTTGGGCTTTTTGGAGATTTTTAGGCCATCATGGGATTTTTGGAGATTTTTAAGCCATCTTGGGCTTTTTGGAGATTTTTAGGCCATCATGGGCTTTTTGGAGAGTTTTGAGCCATCGTGGGCTTTTTGGAGGGTTTTGGGCCACCTTGGGCTTTTTGGAGGGTTTTGGGCCATCTTGGGCTTTTTGGAGATTTTTAGGCCATCTTGGGCTTTTTGGAGAGTTTTGGGCCATCATGGGCCTTTTGAAAAGTTTTGAGTCATCTTGGGCTTTTTGGAGAGTTTTGAGCCTATTGAGGCTTTTTGAAAAGTTTTGAGCCATCTTGGACTTTTTGGAGAGTTTTGGGCCATCTTGGGCTTTTTGAAAAGTTTTGAGCCATCTTGGGCTTTTTGGAGAGTTTTGAGCCTATTGAGGCTTTTTGGAGATTTTTGTGCCATCTTGGGCTTTTTAAAGAGTTTTTAGCCGTCTTGGGCTTGCTCGGACATTAAGGCTCGGATTGAGTGAAGAGGTCATCATTTTTTTTTTTGATATATATATATATATATATATATGTATATATATAATAGAAAGGTACTTAGCCTTGCGTATCAACTTAACCCACTGTTTGGGGAGTATCTACTCAGGCAAAAGTATATGAAATTTTTTTTTTATAATATATATATTTTTTGAAATTTTAAAAATATATATATATTTTGGGGCCCGTGGGGCAAATACATATATATTTTTTTTTGAAAGCCCGCGGGACAAGATATTCATTTTTGGAGGCCCGCGGGGCATTTATATAATTTTAGAAATCAAAATCTTTGTTTTTAGATGCCTTTGAATATATAGGTATATATAGATATATATGTATATATAATATACACATATATATTTTTGAAGGAGAAAATATACTTAACCCGTGTGTCAATTCAACCCGCCAGTCGGGGAGTATCCACGTTGGGAAAAGTAGTTTTTGAAAATAATATATATGTATATACAGATATATATATATATAACATACACATATATATTTTTAAAGGAGAGAATATACTTAACCCGTGTGTCAATTCAACCCGCCAATCGGGAAGTATCCACGTTGAGAAAAGTAGTTTTTTGAAAATAATATATATGTATATATATAGATATATATATATATATAATATACACATATATATTTTTAAAGGAGAAAATATACTTAACCCGTGTGTCAATTCAACCCGCCATCGAGGAGTATCCACGTTGGGAAAAGTAATTTTTTTTTTAAAAGTAATATATATGTATATATATATAGATATATATATATATAATATACATATATATTTTTAAAGGAGAAAATATACTTAACCCGTGTGTCAATTCAACCCGCCAATCGGGGAGTATCCACGTTGGGAAAAGTAGTTTTTGAAAATAATATATATGTATATATAGATATATATATATATATTATACACATATATATTTTTAAAGGAGAAAATATACTTAACCCGAATTCAACCCGCCAGTCTGGGAGTATCCACTTTGGGAAAAGTAGTTTTTTTTTTTTGAAAATAATATATATGTATATATATATTGATATATATATATATAATATACATATATATTTTTAAAGGAGAAAATATACTTAACCCGTGTGTCAATTCAACCCGCCAATCGGGGAGTATCCACGTTGGGAAAAGTAGTTTTTGAAAATAATATATATATATATATTATACACATATATATTTTTAAAGGAGAAAATATACTTAACCCGTGTGTCAATTCAACCCGCCAGTCGGGGAGTATCCACGTTGGAAAAAGTAGTTTTTGAAAATAATATATATATATATATATATTTATATATATAATATACACATATATATATTTATTTTATTTTCAAATGAGAAAATATACTTAACCCGTGTGTCAATTCAACCCGCCAGTCGGGGAGTATCCACGTTGGGAAAAGTAGTTTTTTTTAGAATAATATATATGTATATATAGATATATAATATAAGAAAGAAACTCTCCTCTCTTTTTTTTTAACTAAAAATAAAAATAAAAATAAAAATCTGGAGAACTCACGTTCTCTCTTCAGCGCGGGAGAGCTCTCTGTAAAAGAAAGAGAAAAGAAAAATATATGGAGGACTCGTTCTCTTTTCAGCGCGGGAGAGCTCTCGTTCCCCGTTCTCCGTTCTCTACCCCTCGCTGTGTCGTTTTTTTTTTTTGAAGGGCCAAGGGCCTCTATTTATAGGCGTTTTGCCGGCTTGGTGCAAGTTCCGCGGCTGTGAGCGTTTCCGCGGAACTTCGTTGCCGCGGAACTGTAGTCGCGCGGAACTGAAAGCGTTCCCGCGGAACTTCGTTTGCTTGGGCGCCAAGCTACACTTGCGCGGAACCGCTTTTCCCGCGGAACTACTTTCGCGTAGATCCGATTTCTGCAGACTCGCGGAACCACGATGGCAACAGTAGCCACAGCCACTGAGATTTCTACAGCCTTCTTCTCTACACGCGCCCTGATCATGCTTAGCAAAGCTAGTCTGCCGAATCCCACCGTCCAAGTGCCGCCTTGCTCAGACGAGTAATTGTAAGCATCTCGTGGAGACCCAGGAGTGCTATTCCCATTTCCTTTCTTATGGGCCTACCTTATCTCCTCATCAGCATCATATCGCACACGCTTGGTGGGGTCTGAAATCACTGCATATGCTTCTCCAATCATCTTAAAAAGCCTATCTGCATCCTTGTGGACCTCCAGAACCGTCCAAACCCTCAACATCCTGCGATGTGAAAGGCTTCCAGCTATATAACTGTTCCCGAAGTGTCTATGTTCTGTCATCCAGACCACTTCCAACATGAGCACTTGGCCGAGGTGGTTCCATGCCTGAACCAGACCAATTTTCTGTAGGTTTCCCACCATTGGCTTGATCAGAACCATCACAAAACAAAGACCCCGACTTAAACAAATTTCCGGCCCATTCTTTTGTGGCCTGCGTTTTGACATTATTGATTCCATCAGAACCATCTGAAACGGGTGCCTTTGGCTGATGAAGATTAAAATTCAAATTACCCCAATTTTCCATTGATTATATTCCAATGCCATCCACTCTGCCAGGACCATATGAAACCGACCCACCTGTTTTCAATTCATTACTACAAGTCGAATTAACTCCGCTACCTACGCCCTGGGCTGTGCCATCACCGGATTGATCCAAACCATCTGAAACCGGCATTCTCGGTACATTTCGAATCCTGAATCGACACCACCCTCAGCCCCCATTCTCTCTCTTCTTTTTTTGTTTATATATATATATCATATAATTTTATCATGGTTAAAAATATATCTCATCAAATGCCCCCTCAGGAATTATGCCGTCGTGGGCTACTTGTAAAGGCGTGATTCCTGACGTGTTGTCTGGCAAGCTTCTCTTGACTTATGGCGTAATGAAGATTTTATTATTATTATTACTATTTTATTTTATTTTATTTTATTTTATTTATTTATTTATTTATTTATTTTATATATATATATTTTTTAAAAAAATAAAAATAAAAAAATAAAAAAATAAAATAAAAATCAACGAACCTGTAGCTCTTTGATTTGTGTATTTGAGGTACCACTCCACAGCTATTTATACTTAGCGGATTTTATTTAATGGCTTACTTTAGGCTAGGCCGTACATATATTATTACTATTATTTTATTTATTATTATTATTATTATATTTATTTATTTATTTATTTATTATTATTATTATTTTTTGAAATGGTCCGCTCATGGGTTCTACTGACTTCTTGTTTTAGATTTGACGGTTATTTGCTTGGTTTTTAGAATGAGGAGCATTTTAATTGCTGGGACTAAAGCATAAGCAACTTCATACTTTTGTAGTAGAGTTGTGACCTGTGCTAGTTCTCTTCTCTTCTCCTTTTTTTTTTTTTTTTTGAATGAATTTGATATATATATTTTTGCAGGCAATGTCTTCTCCAGAATTTCCTATTCTTTCACCACAGGAGAAATCAGCGGTGAAAAAGAAGCGTTCTTCCCTTGAGGAGCCAAAGGATAACGCGACTCCTTTTTCCAAAGTAGCTTCAATTGCGGCGCCTCTAACATCACCTTCTCTCGTTAAGAAGCGTAAGGCTGTTGCGTATGCCTGTGGGGAATTTAAAAGGCAAAAATCTTCTTCAAAGAAAAATGAATCTTCTAAGAAAAGCTCTCCCGAAGAACTGATGACATCTAAGAAAAAGCAGCGTGTTCCGAAGAAGAAAACTGCGCAGAGCGCCAAGAAGTACGATCTTTTCTTCGGTCGCCCTTGTGGAGGCTGTTCTTCTTATTTCGGGTGGTATCCTGCCTTAGCAAGGCGTGAATGCTTTGAATGTTCACATGGGCCTTCTCACTTCAACCCCATGCGTTGCCACCTTATGGAAGACATTAACGGTCGGTCTACTCGGATCTTTATGATTCCAGAGAAGATTTTTGTTGAACGTTTGAACTGTCAAGAAGGTTATATCTTTGGAAAAGGTGTTGCTGCGACCGATCCCCGCAAGATCTTTTCTGGTTGCTTTCTACTCCCGACCAGGGCATTAGGCAATCCCCATAATTTTATCGTAGAGACTCCTCGCTGGTTGCAAAAGGAATTAGAAGACTATTCTTTTATATGCAAGGAGGGTGCTAATGTCTACCGTGGCTGCTTAGGTAACATCCCGGGCTTTAATCAATGGGGACAACATTTGGTCTCTCGTCATGAAGCAGTACTTACAGCCGCTGGTGTGAAAGATGCGATCTTAGCCACCGGAGAAGGTTTTTGGAAAGACAACAACATTATCAATGCCTTTGTAAGCTTCTGGTCACCGGCGACTAACTCCTTCATATTTCCATTTGGAGAGATGAGCGTTACTTTGTGGGATCTGAAGGGGATATACGGTCTCCCTGTATGTGGATTGCCCTTTGATGAGTGTACCCCTCCAAACTCTTCCTTCAACAAGAACCCGATTGCTTCAAAGGTCATAGATCTTCTTGATGAATTATATCAAACAACCAAGAAGGAAAAGTTCATGGCAAGAGACTGGGTGGCATTATTCTCAAGGATTTCTGACCAACAGGTATCTAATGACAACTGGCCTTCTAATATTGTTGAGTTTCATGCCAGTGGGCAAGGCGGCCTGTGGCTTCCCCTTGAGTGCCTACAACAAGTACAGCCTGAGGTCGAGCTTATCCTCTTTTTGTGGCTTTGGACCTCCGTGGTCATTTGTCCTTCCTCTTCCGCCTACGGTCTCATAAAATGGTCATGTCTTTATGTGGCTTGCGAGATGGCTCAAGGCAAGCGCTTCGCTCTGGCACCACGAGTATTATGTGATATTTATAAAGGTTTAAATCATATTGTATATAATGAGAAAGGCCCCGGGCGTGCCATTTCTTATTTCCCGGCTCATTTTCTCCTTGGCTGGCTTGGTTTTTATTTCCCAGAGATTTATGGAGTCGAGAAAGTTACCCAGTTTCCTTCTCAGGGTTTGATATTGAAGAAATTTGCCAAGCGTAACTTAGCCAGCTATAATTTTGAAGACATGACCGGGCTCCTCATCCAAGCTGGTTATTTTGAAGAGAGGTTCTTTCGTATGGTTGCCCCCTGCGAGTGGTCAACAAAATCTTCCTCCGATGGACTGACCCTTGATGAAAAAGACTTTGCGTTGTCGCTTCAACCAGGTCTCTTGGCTTACAGGGATGGTCCTCGTTTTGAAGTTGAGCCGTATTATCCTCACAGGTTTGCTCGTCAGTTCGGCTTTGATCAGGATGTTCCTGCATATCTTCCTCGCATCCCGAGATACCAAAGGGAAGTTGGGGTCGGACCTCTTCACTGGCTCGCGGTATGCTCGCGCTTTGAGGGAGTTAAGTTCTCCTGTGAGCTGAAATTTCCTTCGTTTGACCGTCGAGTCCGGGCAACTCAAGATTATGTTCATTGGTATGGCATTTGTGCGGTGAAAGTTGTCGAGCAAGTTGCTCCTAAATCTCGCTTTTAGGCCTTTAAACCCCTTGACTTGTCCACCAGTTGGGGTGAACTGGGCTTGGTGATGCCCTTTGGGATTAGACGCTTCAAGGAACCAGGCGTGGAGGAGACTGAGGCTGTTTGTGTCCAACACATCGATTCCTTCAAGGCCTACCCTGGGATCGTCGGTTGTAGCTTTCACTGCACTGACTGGGTTGCGGAAGGAAAAGAGTATATTCGTCGTGACACCGAGCCAGCCAAGAAGACTTTATGGGAGTTAGCTGCTGAAAAGGCAGCTTCTAAAAAGGACGAGAAACCTATGGAGACTTGGAGTATGTTTCTTCTCTCTTTTCTTTTCCCCTTTTTTTATGCTTTTATCCTTAACTATCCCTCTTTTTTTTTTTTCTTTTTTTTTTTTTTTTTAGAATACAATGTCAAGCTTCCCGAGGTTGTATATCCGCCAAAGCCAATCAGTTGCTTTTGGTTTCCCAATCGTCCCACCAACTTAGAGGCTACAGAGTCATTGACAATGCATGACACTTGTGGTAAGAAGCGAAAAATTCGAAAAACGAGGGATTCGTCTCCAATTGATGGACTTTCAGATCCTTCACAAGGAAAAGGTTCCTTATCGCAAGAAGAAGCTGTGAGACCTTCAGAAGAGTCTGATAAAAGGTCATACCTCATTTCCAAGCTACCCGAACCACCTGAGGAAGGGGTCGTTGTAGCAGAGCCGAATGTCGCCATAAACCCTTCTAATGACCACGAAGTGAGTAAAGAAATGCGTGCCGAGGCGCAGAACAACTCCCCTGTGTTACCGAACTCCAGTGACCGTGTTCTGAGTGATCTCTGGGGCTTCCATGTAGATCTAAACATGGGTCGGATTGACCAACCGATGCGGTCTTGTGATAGTGGGCCTATATTTTCTGATAACATCTTCATGAGGGATTTTCTGGGGGTTCGGACTCCCAAGGCATGTCAATCTCCTCCTTCTATAGCCCAAGATACTCCTGTGAAGGCAGCTTCTCATTCAGGGTCTGGTTCGGGAAGGGAAATCCGCTCGGAGGCTCCACGTAATCACCCAGAAGGCGCGGGTATGAATTTTGAAGGTAAACCCCCCTTTTCCTTTTTTTTTTTTTTTTTTTTGCTTTCTTCTCTTACATTTTTTTTTTGATAGCTGTCTTAGTTGTCGAAGTATCTGATGACGATGCTCATGGCGGGGAGAATTCGACACCGATAGGGCCATTGCCTGTTTCTCCTATATCACCAGGTATTTGTATTTTGGCTTTTCGCCTAGTTAACTCGCTGTTCTGACATCTTGACTTATACTTTTCAGCCTTGGGACCTAGTCGCTCAAGTGGTCCTCACTTTAGTTCAACCGGTCCTAGCACTGGCGCGAGCTCAAGTGGGGCTCGTCAGCTTCCTGATGTCAAAGATCGCTTCTTGGATCCTTTGTATCATTTCTTTTCAACTTTCAAGGTGATCGGGGCGAAGCAGTTAGAGCAACGGGATCTCAAACGTTTGAGGCGCGCAATAGCACAATTCAAGGGGTGCATCATCTCTTCTTTGGGGGACATGAATTCTCCTGATGATATCACTGACGCGTTGGATATTTGTGAAGACTTTTCCATGGTCTTGGATAGGCTCCAACTTCACATTTCTGGTTTTGGTGATGTTATACTTTCACTTGAGAAGTTGCGTGCCCATTGGCGCGAGATTGAGGCTGCTGCACGACCCTTGGTTTCTGCAGAAGATCTAGCATCCGCAGAAGTCGACCTCGCCAAATGTAGAGATAGCCTTGCTCAACTTAAGGAACGTAACTTTCAGGTTGCAAAGGAGATGGAAAGTAAAAAGATGATTGCCGAGGAGATTCGATCTTCCATAGAGGCCAAACAGGCCGAGGTTCGTCGTATTGTCACTTCTATCTTTGTGGATAGAAGTAGACTAAATTCGTTGATTTCTACCTCCAACGATCTTCAGGCTGAAGTTGACCTCTACAAAGTAAGAATTGATTCAGAGAGTCGGGATATTTCTTCTATGGAGGCTAAATTCGAAGAGTTGCGGGCGTATACAGTTCCTCCCGCTGATGTAGTGAACTCTATCCGAGTTGTGAAGGAGTCCTTTTCTTCTACAAGGGAGACTGTAGAGATCTTGTTACAAAATTTTGATGTATGACTCCTTTTGTAACTTTTATGGATAATATCTTTTTAAGTAATTCCCATTTACAGTTGCTTTCACTTGATTTTCGCAATTAATAACTTCATAGGTGCCATTGCCATAGACCCTCTCAATGATGTAAGGCCCTTCCCATTTAGGTTCGAATTTACCAGTAAGTTTGCCCCCGGTCATAAGCTCTGTGCGTAGCTTTAGCACCAAATCCCCTCTTTTGAATGAGCGATGTCTCACGACTTTATTGTATGCTTCGACCATCCGAGCTTGATAGAGTTCGATTCGTTGCCGTGCTTGAGCTCGTTTCTCATCTAGTGCTTCGAGCTCGTCGAAGCGAAGTTTGGCTTGTTGTTCAGTAGTTAACCCAGAATGGATGGCAACCCTTAAAGATGCTAACTGAATTTCCACTGGTAAGACTGCTTCCATACCAAAGAGTAATGAATATGGTGTTGCTCCCGTTGCAGTTCGATATGTGGTTCTGTAGGCCCACAATGCTTCGGGTAGCTTCTCGTGCCAATCACGCTTATTTTTCACAGTGGTCCTTTTGAGGATTCGAATGATATTTTTGTTAAATGCCTCTGCTTGACCATTTCCTTGTGGGTAATAGGGCGATAAGAATACTTGCTTGATTCCAAACTTCCGGCATAACTGACTTACTTTGTCGTTTTTGAATGGTGTGCCATTATCTGAGGTGATTTGATAGGGAACACCATAACGGTAGATGATTTTATGCTTGATAAATTCAACCACCTCTTGCGCTCGGACTCTCTTGTAAGCTTTAGCTTCTGCCCATTTGGAGAAATAATCCGTAGCGGCTAAAATATATAGGTGTCCTTTAGATGACGACGGGTTTATCGGATCGACAATATCAAAACCCCACCAAGAGAAGGGCCATGAGATAGGTGCTGGAGACATTACTGAAGCAGAAATATGATAAATATCTCCATGCATTTGGCAGACTTCACAGGATTTCACAAAATTGATGGAGTCTTGGACCATTGTGGGCCAATAATAGCCCAACGTTTTGATCCTATGATAAAGACGACGTCCGGATTGGTGGGCGCCGCATTCGCTGGAGTGTGTCTCTTGAAGAACTTGACAGATATCATTTCCGTCAATACAGCGAAGCCAAAGCCCATCAAAAGCAATCCGATACAAATCGTCTTGAAACACAGTATATCGCGAAACAGCCTTTCTCAATGACTTCCTTGCGATTGGATCATCTGGTTCAATGCCATATTTGAGGTAGTTAATGATAGGGATGCGCCAGTCATCATTGTTTGTAGTTACCTCAGATACACACCATCCAACTTGGTCTACTTGGAACTCTTCATCATCTTCTAATCTTTGTACTCGAATTGTCATGTCATCAAGCTCATTGGAGGCAAGAATACTGGCCAACTTTGATAGTGCATCAACAACTATATTTTCTGACCGAGGAACATGCTCAACCGAAACCATTTCGAACCTTGCCAATAAAGTTTGAGCTTTGTCATAATATTTTCGCAAATGGGGCTGGTGTACTTCGTATTGATTATTTAACTGTTTTATAACCAATTCAGAGTCCCCAAATATTCGCACAAATAAAATATCTAATTGCAGAAGAAGTTCCATGCCGATGAGTAAGGCATCGTACTCAGCTTCATTATTTGTTGTGCTTCTTCCAAGAAAATATAAGTGCGGGAATAAGTCTTTATGAGGGGAGACTACGACAATTCCAACACCAGCTCCGGATGGCTTGGAAGCGCCATCGAAATACATTTGCCACATTGGATCATTATTTGCATAGAAAACCCTTTCATCAGGTAGGTTTTCTAAGATGGGAAATTCTTCTTCAAGCGGGTGGGCTGCTAGGAAGTCTGCTAACACTTGCCCTTTCACTGCCTTTCGTGGCACATACTTGATATCAAACTCAGATAGCAGAAGTGACCATTTTGCTAGGCGTCCTGAAAGCATTGGTCTAGTGATCAGGAACTTGAGGGGATCAGCCTTCTATATAAGTATGATTTGATGCGCGAGGAAGTAATGTCTTAGCTTTTGTGCCACAAAAACCAATGCTAGACAAATCTTCTCGATCGAGGAATAATTGCATTCAGCTTGCAATAATCGACGACTGAGATAATATGCAGCTTGTTCTTTGCCTTGGGTATTTTCTTGTGCGAGCAATGCCCCCAGTGATTGTGGGCTGGCAGCGATATAGAGAATGAGCGGCTTTCTTTTTACTGGAGTTGTCAAAACAGGAGGATTTTGCAGCAATTCTTTGATGGCTTCAAAGGCCTGTTGACATTTCGCGTCCCACTGGAAATTCGTATCTTTTCCCATTAACTTGTGAAAGGGCTGGCACCGGCCGGACAAGTTGGAGATGAAACGCCGGATATACGACAATTGGCCTTGGAGACTCCTAAGTTCTCTGAGGTTTTGTGGAGGCTGCATATTTTGGATTGCTTCTGTCTTGAGTGGATCGACCTCAATTCCCCTTTGGCGGATTATGAATCCGAGGAATTTTCTGGATGATACTCCGAATGCACATTTGAGAGGATTCATCTTGAGATCATACTTTCTTAGATGCAGAAATACCGACCTCAAATCTTCTTTATGCCTATTGTGACCTTCAGATCTTACAACCAGGTCATCGACATAACACTCAACATATTTGTGTAACACATCATGAAATATATTTTGCATGACCCTTTGATAAGTTGCGCCAGCATTCTTAAGCCCAAAAGGCATGACTTTGTAGCAAAAGACACCCATCGGTGTTCGAAATGCTGTTGCGGCTTCATCTGCTGGAGCCATCTTGATTTGATTATATCCCGAATATCCATCCATAAAGGAAAATGTGTCGTATAGAGCTGTGCTGTCGATTAGCAAGTCAGTGAAAGGAAGAGGAAATTCATCTTTAGGGCATGCTTCGTTTAGATCTCGAAAATCTACGCAAATGCGGATCTGCCCGTTTTTCTTTTTGACAGGAAAAATGCTAGAAATCCATTTTGGAAATTTGATTTCCCGAATGAATTCAGCATCAATGAGTTTTTCAACTTCCTTGATGATTTGTTCTTCGAGCTCTGGTTGAAACCTTCTCGGAGCTTGCTTGACTGGCTTTTTATCACGCGTAATATGCAGGTGGTGCATTGCAATCGCGGGGTTGAGACCTGGCATTTCAGAATACCCCCAAGCAAAAACATCTTTGAATTCACTTAAAAGCTGCCTCAATGCCACCTTTTCTTTTTCGGCCAGGTTTTTGGCAATAAAAATGGGTCTCGGGTCCTCCTCAGTCCCGAGATTGAATTCCTCAAGTACATCAATAGTAGGCTGCCCTCCATCCTCAATCGCAGGTGGAGCGTCCTCTGGTTCCATTAATGCCTCTTCATCATTGTTGGAGTCATCACTTGTGGAGACGCAGTAGGTGGTGGCGAAGTTGCCGTCTTCTTCTTCTTTATACCCAAGGCCAAGTCGTTTGTTTCCCTTTTGATAACCAGGGGGTCTTTCGGATAACGGGATAGGGATGTCACTTCCGAGGCCTGATAAATGTGGTTCATCGGGATAGAACCCCATCAAATCCATAATTTTCTTGCTTTCTCTGCTATAGTGATGGAAATCACATTTCTCGAGCTTAGCCGTGGGTAAACAGGAGGATTTGTTAGGGTTACCGTAAACCTTGCCATATTGCTTTATGAAATATTTTTGGGCAAATTTTTCATCTTGAGGTTCCTGCACACTTGGAGCAGATACATTAAACCCCACGAGCATTGCTAAAACCTCATCGAGCGTTTCCTTAGGTTTTTGATTTTGGTGAGCGGCCTCAGTGGCCATTTCGTCACTCTCACAGCAAAGTGACTTGGCTTCCTCATTGGCCTGATTCTGGAATCTCCGAAGAGCTTCCAGATCCACCTCAAACCTAGGGGAATTGGCTCGAGGCGGTTTAGCAACCTTTTTCAGGACTTCGAGGTCCAAGTAGAACCGTGATCCTGCAGCGGTGTTGCTATAGCTGGTAGGAGGTGGTATGGTTGCCCCCTGTCGTTGTCGTGGTAGTGGATGTACTGGATCGAGGCTCATATTTTCAAATTTTGTTTGAAATTGAGCCCTTGGTTCTGTCGTTCCTCGTCCATGACCGCGCCCTCGACCACGACCTTGACCTTCCATCTTCTCACCCTTTGAGAATATGTCTGTGCTTACTGGGGCGGGGGGAGCCTGAGATACCTCCTGCTGACCTTCGCGTGTGGTCGCTTCAACTGCTTTCATTGATGTGTTGACAGCAGATGCCAAGTCATAATACTTAGCATCAGAGTAAAACGATTCCGCCGTTGCGAATGGTTTATGGTCAGCAAAAATCCTTTTTTCGACTCCATCCTTGCAGTACTTGAAGCATCTTATTACTGTGGAGCCAAGGCCTTCCCAGTAGCAAGTTATATGAGGTCGGAGCATTAATCACAAAGCATGGGATTTCGGTGCAGAAATCTTCTATGCTTAGTTCCAACTCAATCAGGCCCATGGCCTTTTGAGTCCCTTGATTAAACCCGTGAATCACCACACTAGTGTCTTTTAACGCTGATGGAGAAATTCTGATCCTCCTGAGTGTTCGAAGGGGCAGGATATTAATTGCAGACCCAGCATCGATCATGATTCTGTTAACCAGTTCACCGGCTAAGTTGCCCGTAACATATAAGGGTCGGTTGTGATTAACGTCTCCAAGCAACATATCCTCATCAGTGAATGAAATAACCTCATCACATTCAGTGGCGTCGACCAGGTAAGCGAGACGGACATTTTCATCTGTTAGAGCACTAACCAGTGCATCTCTGGCTTCTTGCGATAACTGCAAGGCATCGTAAATATTGAGTCGAGCAGGAAGTCGCTTCAGGTGTTCAAGCACGTTATAGCTTACTGAGGATTTCTCATGATTGGCTGGTATGTGTTGTTCTGGCTGAGTACGATTTTCTTGCATTGGGACTTTACCCTTGTTTTCTGGTGTGATTCGACCAGATCGAAGAATTGCAAGAACATCCTCTTCAACTTGTACCATATTGCAGGAGCAGAGTCCTGAATATTTGTAGCCAATGTCCATAGTACATCTAAGAAAAATGGCTGTATTTTTGGGATTTCAGGAAAATACCCACTCATTGACTTGATGCACTGATGAACCATGATTTCTTCTTTGTCGAATTTTTGGTTGATTATTCTGCAGTTTATCCATCTCAAAATGTAGTCGTACTGAGGTTCTCCTGATAGGGAGTGCATGACTTCTATCATCTCTGGGGGGAACTCTATCTCATATTCGTGGAATCTCAGGATAAACATATCAATGAACTTTTCCCAAGAACCAAATGCTTCTTCGGGGAGCGAGGAAATCCAGAGAAGATCACAACTGTCATGGGCCAGGCTCAAAACAAAGTGCTCGAGTGCAAACTCTTCTGTTTGCCCCATTTGACAGACCACCAATGAATAATCAAACAAGTGCGGCAACACATACTTATGATTTTCATGGAATAACTGAATATGTGGCCAATCATAGCTTAAGTCCCTAGCTAAGAAAGGGAACATTCGAAGAATGGGTGCGTCGTTTAACTGTAGTACGTGCAGAACTTGGAGTTGATTTGTCCTCCCAAAACCTTCAGCGTCGCTAAAGATTGCCTCTTGTTTGAAGCCTTCGTTGCTGACCCATCGGATTGCCTTTATGAAAGTTTTGGCTCCAAAGGTCTTGTACCCATTGTCAGTCGGAGGGCATACTGCATCCGAAAGATACTTCGTGACCATTTCAGGTTCAGGCAACCATATAGCCAGGGGGTCGCTCCATGTACTGTCTCTGAGATAATTTACATAATGAGCAGTGGATTCTTGACTGTATTGTATTTCCCTCAAGTAATTACTAGGGAACTGCTCTCTTTGTCTTGACAGGAAGCGGACCAAGAACGCATCTATCAAGATGACCCACTCGGTAATTTCTTCGATATGATTATCTTGGTACCAAGACATCACTGATTCCCCCAGTGAGTACCGGAAGTATTCCACTCTGGTTTCCCAAGATGCTGGCAAAAGTCGAGATTCTCGCAAATAAGTGATGATGTGGTTTATCGGTGACATCCCAACTTCAAACTTGGTGTAGTTAGGGATAAGCACCGAGGCAGTTCTTCGCCGCTTTGCAGGCTTGGACGCAGATGCATTTATATGATAGCAAGTTTCAGTTTCTCCGTTGTTGCTATCTAGGTCCCAAAATAGACCATTCTCACATGGAGTTGTATTTGGTAACTCCTCGAGAATGTATCTTTCTTTTTCTGGTCGAGGTGATCTTCCAGCAAGCCGTTGATAGAATGGGAGTAGCAACTCGGGCTGCAAAAAGTCCATGATCATGAATGGTTGCACCCATGAGGATTGCCTCAAATGCCTTGAGAAGAAATGGAGAATGGCCTTATCCCTTATTCTTTTGTCTTTTCTGCATAAATCTTTGAGACATCTTTTTGTCCGTCTTAGGCTTGGTGGTTTTCGAACCACTTCCCAATCACCCTTTTCTGCTATCTCAATTGTCACAACATTTGATGAAGCTTGCGCTGGAGGACTGAGTTTTATAACCCCCTTGTCGATGTAATCTTGTAATATTGCTTGGAGATCCCAACACTTGTTAGTGGGGTGACCGACATATCGGTGGTAACTGCAATATCGCTGGTGAGAAGTGCGTCCAATTTCTTCTGGCCTTTTTGGGGCGGGCAACTCGAATAGCCCGGTCGTCATGAGGTGCTGGAATAGCGTCTCCACTTCATCTTCCCCAAAGGCATATTGGATTTCCTCTCTTCGGAAGGGTCTTGCAGGCTGCTCTTTTACAGGCGGCTTTGCTTTATCTGGCTGCTTCTTAACCTCCGTAGTGTTTGCAGAGGTCTCTCTAGCTTTCTTCTTCTTAAACGTAGTGGTTGTGGATGATTCCTTCTTCCAGGCTTTTTGTTGAGACAACAAATACTCTTTTCGACAAGCTTCTGTAGCTAGGGCCTGGAATGTACTTAGCTGTTCATTCATCAGCAACGAGATTTCCGTCTTGATGCCATTCCGGCAAAGATTGACCTTCATTGCTTGAGAGAGGGGTGCTTGACATCGGTTAGCGGCCCTCTGCCATCTAGTGATGTAATCTTCAACCGGCTCGTCCTTCTTTTGGGACAGGGTAGATAATTCCGATAGTTGTACTTCTCGGTAGTATCAACGAATCGGGAGGTGAACATTTCTTTCATCTCTTCCCATGTTTGGACTGAGCCGATTGGGAGAGATATGTACCATTGGAAAGCATCACCAGAAAGAGTATTCGGAAACATTCGAAGATAAAAATTTGAATGGTGCGCCCAATTGCCCATGGCATAGTGGAATGATGCCAGGTGCTTTAACGCGCTCCCAGTCCCATCGAATTGGATCTTTGGTGGCTTCAAATCTCTAGGTAGCATCTCCGCTTCAACCTCTAGGGAATAAGGCCTGTTGATTGTCGTTGTAGGGACCCCAGTGAGTTGAGGTGCCTGTCGACGAAGGCATTCGGCCACAAGCTGATGTACCATCTCCTTCTGTGCAATAAACCTGGGTGGAGACCCCATGGGTGTGTTTACCCGTGCGTCTTGCGTTCGAGGGGTATTGATACGTAGGTTATTGAACTGCAGAAAGCCTTGCTCCAATTCTGCATTTTCATCTTCCTCGGTCCGCTGCCTGACTGGTTTCTCGGGCTGATGGACCGATTGACGGTTCCTTGGTGATGGTGGTTGATGGGAACCTGATGTCTTGTTGCCTTGAGTTTCCATAGCCCGTTTCATACTCTTAATCTCCTCCCGGAGGTCGTGAATGAGCTGAGACTTGGGTGTAAGAACCTCTTCTTCTTCGCCCACCATGTAAGAGGCTTAAAATTGACCTCTTGGGAGGGCGGCCCTGATCCCTTCAGGATGAGAGAGGCTACAGAATGGCGGTGTAATGGGTATTGCGGCTGCCCTTGACCGGGTTAACATCTCCGACGCTTTGGAAGTGCTTGGCTGGGTGAGGTCCACCATGTTGACTTCCGTCGTCTGGAGGAGACGTTTCCTCCTTTTAGCTTCTCTCTTGGGGTGTGGTATCCGGTGCTCTCCTCGGAATGGGGCCACAACAGGCGCATAAGTCATATCCTCTTTCAGTCTGATCAACGAGGCGAATTGATTTTCGTGTATAAAGTTAGGGATATGGCTGAGCACCGAACGTGAATACGTTGTATGGCGCTTCTGAGGATACTGCCACTTGTTAGAGAGTCTTGGCTTTTGAGGCACTCTCAATTTGCGAGTGTTCTGTAGTGGCTTCTTTTGCGGCCTACCCCTTTGTCGGGGGTGTGAGAACAGCCTATGCCTTGGTCCTGGTGGCAGTGGTGATGAAGCCTTCAAGTTTAACCGGGAAGTTGTTTTCCCGAACTGCTTTTTGTGCTGCGCTTTTCTCCTTTGTTTCCTTGATACGTGATGAGGAACCGTCACTATGTCGGCAGTATCATAGTGACCTGGAGATTTAACTCTAACTTGTGAGCTAGATGGAGCATGGGTTGACTGATGGGGCGAATGCGTCGGGTCAGGGATGACAAATTGCAGGGTGCCTAAACCGGATCGGACAATAATAGGTCCTTGCGGCTTGAATTGGTTGTCCCCTCCATCGGCCAATGGAGCCTCCAGCTGAGAAAACTTGGTTTGTCTTCTTGACTCCTTCCGCTCTTGGGTGTCACTTTGGTTAAGTCGGGGGGCTAGGTCAACAACCCTTGAGGCAGCCCGACCAAATTGGCGAGTGATGGTGCATCGAACAGGATTCGGCACAGTTTTGCCCCCTTTTCGGGGAACATTAGCTTCTGGGTGGCTAGTTGGCGCTAGCCGAGTTGCAGTAGATTGTCTCGCAGACCTTTTTATGGAATGGGACTGCAAAACAGGTTGTGCTGCAGGCTGTTGGGCTGCTGGTTGGGCTGGTGCAGCAAGCCGGTGGGCGGACTTCTTGGCATAGTCTGACTGTCGAGCAGGCGGGCCCATTCGGATGGGCGTTTGCAGAGACTTTGTTGGTTGAATAGGAGTGGTCTTCGAGCCTTGAACAATAAGAGGCTCTTTGAGTAGTGCAGATCGGTCTCTTCTTTGCTTGATCGCTGCAGGAGAGTAGTCAACGTGTCGATAGACACGGTGCTCCAGCTTCTCTTGTACACGAATAAAATGATGCGGGATAGCCGCATCCATGTGGTCTGGCTCAGAAATGACAAAACCACCATTAGGCAAAAATCCAAAAGCCATCGAATGTGCCATGAAATCTGCAAAGGAGCATTTCAGAGTGTTAGGTTCGAGAAAATAAGCATATAAAGACCATAGTTTTCAGCTCTTAAAGATGAAGGGAGAATGTTTCACGTCGGGTTCACCATTTGTTCCGGCCTCGTGAGAAACAAATTCAATAATTCGTTTCATTCAGTTGATTTTTGGTTGAATGTAAAATTGTTTCCCTGCGGCTTTGAGAATAAATGCTTAATTAATTTCCCAACAAAATTTTAAAGCATCCAATTCTTTAACCGAGTCCGAAAAGTACATCACAGAAATGTTTTGCATTGTATTCCACATTCTGATTTTACATCTCTAACGAGAAAACCCTTGATTAAAAGAGCTGAATACAATGGTCCATAAAAAATGCTTAATAATGAAGTGCGTAGAAGATCCTTCTACGTCTTTACAAGTGCACGAAAAATCGTGTCTGACAAAAATATAAAAATAAGTGAGTACACTTCGCCCCGCGCCGTGACTCGAATGTGAGGTATATGACGCCACGCGCCATTTCTTAAATATGAAGTACATGACGTCGCGCGCCATGACTTAAATATGAGGTACATGACGCCACGCACCATGACTTAAATGTGAGGTACATGACGCCACGCGTCATGTCTTAAATGTGAGTTTACGCTTAGCCCGTCGACTAGCGATGACTCGGTTTGAGAACTAGTGAGGGGCCCGTCGGCTACACTAGTGACCCTACACAGCAAACTAAGTGCGCTCTTAGCTTCTGGATTTACACGGCAGACCAGCGTGTCCCGCTTTCAGCCTCTGGATTTACACAGCAGACCAGCGTGTCCCGCTTTCAGCTTCTGTACTTGTACAAGAAACCAGCGTCTCCCGCTTTCAGCCTCTGGATTGAACAATTGGGTGGTTTTACCAAGAAATGGATTCAACCGGATTTAAAAAGTATGTTTGGGTCATTTTTGACCAATTAAAAAGGTTTGGGCCCAACTGGGCTTGTTGAAAAGAGTTTGGGCCTTCTTGGGCTTTTTGGAGATTTTTGTGCCATCTTGGGCTTTTTGGAGATTTTTAGGCCATCATGGGCTTTTTGGAGATTTTTGAGCCATCTTGGACTTTTTGGAGGGTTTTGGGCCACCTTGGGCTTTTTGGAGGGTTTTGGGCCACCTTGGGCTTTTTGGAGGGTTTTGGGCCATCTTAGGCTTTTTGGAGATTTTTAGGCCATCTTGGGCTTTTTGGAGAGTTTTGGGCCATCATGGGCCTTTTGAAAAGTTTTGAGCTATCTTGGGCTTTTTGGAGAGTTTTGAGCCTATTGAGGCTTTTTGAAAAGTTTTGAGCCATCTTGGGCTTTTTGGAGAGTTTTGAGCCTATTGAGGCTTTTTGGAGATTTTTGTGCCATCTTGGGCTTTTTAAAGAGTTTTTAGCCGTCTTGGGCTTGCTCGGACATTAAGGCTCGGATTGAGTGAAGAGGTCATCATTTTTTTTTTTTGATATATATATATATGTATATATATAATAGAAAGGTACTTAGCCTTGCGTATCAACTTAACCCACTGTTTGGGGAGTATCTACTCAGGCAAAAGTATATGAATTTTTTTTTTATAATATATATATTTTTTGAAAGTTTAAAAATATATATATATTTTGGGGCCCGTGGGGCAAATACATATATATATTTTTTTGAAGGCGCGCGGGACAAGATATTCATTTTTGGAGGCCCGCGGGGCATTTATATAATTTTAGAAATCAAAATCTTTGTTTTTAGATGCCTTTGAATATATAGGTATATATAGATATATATGTATATATAATATACACATATATATTTTTGAAGGAGAAAATATACTTAACCCGTGTGTCAATTCAACCCGCCAGTCGGGGAGTATCCACGTTGGGAAAAGTAGTTTTTGAAAATAATATATATATATATTTATATATATAATATACACATATATATATTTATTTTATTTTCAAATGAGAAAATATACTTAACCCGTGTGTCAATTCAACCCGCCAGTCGGGGAGTATCCACGTTGGGAAAAGTAGTTTTTTTTTAGAATAATATATATGTATATATAAATATATAATATAAGAAAGAAACTCTCCTCTCTTTTTTTTTTTAACTAAAAATAAAAATAAAAATAAAAATCTGGAGAACTCACGTTCTCTCTTCAGCGCGGGAGAGCTCTCTGTAAAAGAAAGAGAAAAGAAAAATATATGGAGGACTCGTTCTCTTTTCAGCGCGAGAGAGCTCTCGTTCCCCGTTCTCCGTTCTCTCCCCCTCGCTGTGTCATTTTTTTTTTGAAGGGCCAAGGGCCTCTATTTATAGGCGTTTTGCCGGCGGAACTTCGTTTGCTTGGGCGCCAAGCTACACTTGCGCGGAACCGCTTTTCCCACGGAACTACTTTCGCGTAGATCCGATTTCTGCAGACTCGCGGAACCACGATGGCAACAGTAGCCACAGCCACTGAGATTTCTACAGCCTTCTTCTCTACACGCGCCCTGATCATGCTTAGCAAAGCTAGTCTGCCGAATCCCACCGTCCAAGTGCCGCCTTGCTCAGACGAGTAATTGTAAGCATCTCGTGGAGACCCAGGAGTGCTATTCCCATTTCCTTTCTTATGGGCCTACCTTATCTCCTCATCAGCATCATATCGCACACGCTTGGTGGGGTCTGAAATCACTGCATATGCTTCTCCAATCATCTTAAAAAGCCTATCTGCATCCTTGTGGACCTCCAGAACCGTCCAAACCCTCAACATCCTGCGATGTGAAAGGCTTCCAGCTATATAACTGTTCCCGAAGTGTCTGTGTTCTGTCATCCAGACCACTTCCAACATGAGCACTTGGCCGAGGTGGTTCCATGCCTGAACCAGACCAATTTTCTGTAGGTTTCCCACCATTGGCTTGATCAGAACCATCACAAAACAAAGACCCCGACTTAAACAAATTTCCGGCCCATTCTTTTGTGGCCTGCGTTTTGACATTATTGATTCCATCAGAACCATCTGAAACGGGTGCCTTTGGCTGATGAAGATTAAAATTCAAATTACCCCAATTTTCCATTGATTATATTCCAATGCCATCCACTCTGCCAGGACCATATGAAACTGACCCACCTGTTTTCAATTCATTACTACAAGTCGAATTAACTCCGCTACCTACGCCCTGGGCTGTGCCATCACCGGATTGATCCAAACCATCTGAAACCGGCATTCTCGGTACATTTCGAATCCTGAATCGACACCACCCTCAGCCCCCATTCTCTCTCTTCTTTTTTTGTTTATATATATATATCATATAATTTTATCATGGTTAAAAATATATCTCATCAAATGCCCCCTCAGGAATTATGCCGTCGTGGGCTACTTGTAAAGGCATGATTCCTGACGTGTTGTCTCGCAAGCTTCTCTTGACTTATGGCGTAATGAAGATTTTATTATTATTATTACTATTTTATTTTATTTTATTTTATTTTATTTATTTATTTATTTATTTATTTATTTATTTTTTATTTATATATATATATATTTTTTTAAAAATAAAAATAAAAAAATAAAAATAAAAAAATAAAATAAAAATCAACGAACCTGTAGCTCTTTGATTTGTGTATTTGAGGTACCACTCCACAGCTATTTATACTTAGCGGATTTTATTTAATGGCTTACTTTAGGCTAGGCCGTACATATATTATTACTATTATTTTATTTATTATTATTATTATTATATTTATTTATTTATTTATTTATTATTATTATTATTTTTTGAAATGGTCCGCTCATGGGTTCTACTGACTTCTTGTTTTAGATTTGACGGTTATTTGCTTGGTTTTTAGAATGAGGAGCATTTTAATTGCTGGGACTAAAGCATAAGCAACTTCATACTTTTGTAGTAGAGTTGTGACCTGTGCTAGTTCTCTTCTCTTCTCCTTTTTTTTTTTTTTTTTGAATGAATTTGATATATATATTTTTGCAGGCAATGTCTTCTCCAGAATTTCCTATTCTTTCACCATAGGAGAAATCAGCGGTGAAAAAGAAGCGTTCTTCCCTTGAGGAGCCAAAGGATAACGCGACTCCTTTTTCCAAAGTAGCTTCAATTGCGGCGCCTCTAACATCACCTTCTCTCGTTAAGAAGCGTAAGGCTGTTGCGTATGCCTGTGGGGAATTTAAAAGGCAAAAATCTTCTTCAAAGAAAAATGAATCTTCTAAGAAAAGCTCTCCCGAAGAACTGATGACATCTAAGAAAAAGCAGCGTGTTCCGAAGAAGAAAACTGCGCAGAGCGCCAAGAAGTACGATCTTTTCTTCGGTCGCCCTTGTGGAGGCTGTTCTTCTTATTTCGGGTGGTATCCTGCCTTAGCAAGGCGTGAATGCTTTGAATGTTCACATGGGCCTTCTCACTTCAACCCCATGCGTTGCCACCTTATGGAGGACATTAACGGTCGGTCTACTCGGATCTTTATGATTCCAGAGAAGATTTTTGTTGAACGTTTGAACTGTCAAGAAGGTTATATCTTTGGAAAAGGTGTTGCTGCGACCGATCCACGCAAGATCTTTTCTGGTTGCTTTCTACTCCCGACCAGGGCATTAGGCAATCCCCATAATTTTATTGTAGAGACTCCTCGCTGGTTTTTCGAGAGTTTTGGGCCATCATGGGCTTTTTGGAGATTTTTAGGCCATCATGGGCTTTTTGGAGAGTTTTGAGCCATTTTGGGCTTTTTGGAGGGTTTTGGGCCACCTTGGGCTTTTTGGAGGGTTTTGGGCCACCTTGGGCTTTTTGGAGGGTTTTGGGCCATCTTGGGCTTTTTGGAGAGTTTTGGGCCATCATGGGCCTTTTGAAAAGTTTTGAGCCATCTTGGGCTTTTTGGAGAGTTTTGAGCCTATTGAGGCTTTTTGGAGATTTTTGTGTCATCTTGGGCTTTTTAAAGAGTTTTTAGCCGTCTTGGGTTTGCTCGGACATTAAGGCTCGGATTGAGTGAAGAGGTCATCCTTTTTTTTTTTGATATATATATATATGTATATATATAATAGAAAGGTACTTAGCCTTGCGTATCAACTTAACCCACTGTTTGGGGAGTATCTACTCAGGCAAAAGTATATGAATTTTTTTTTTATAATATATATATTTTTTGAAAGTTTAAAAATATATATATATTTTGGGGCCCGTGGGGCAAATACATATATATATTTTTTTGAAGGCCCGCGGGACAAGATATTCATTTTTGGAGGCCCGCGGGGCATTTATATAATTTTAGAAATCAAAATCTTTGTTTTTAGATGCCTTTGAATATATAGGTATATATAGATATATATGTATATATAATATACACATATATATTTTTGAAGGAGAAAATATACTTAACCCGTGTGTCGATTCAACCCGCCAGTCGGGGAGTATCCACGTTGGGAAAAGTAGTTTTTGAAAATAATATATATATATTTATATATATAATATACACATATATATATTTATTTTATTTTCAAATGAGAAAATATACTTAACCCGTGTGTCAATTCAACCCGGGGAGTATCCACGTTGGGAAAAGTAGTTTTTTTTTTAGAATAATATATATGTATATATAGATATATAATATAAGAAAGAAACTCTCCTCTCTTTTTTTTTTTTAACTAAAAATAAAAATAAAAATAAAAATCTGGAGAACTCACGTTCTCTCTTCAGCGCGGGAGAGCTCTCTGTAAAAGAAAGAGAAAAGAAAAATATATGGAGGACTCGTTCTCTTTTCAGCGCGGGAGAGCTCTCGTTCCCCGTTCTCCGTTCTCTCCCCCTCGCTGTGTCGTTTTTTTTTTGAAGGGCCAAGGGCCTCTATTTATAGGCGTTTTGCCGACTTGGTGCAAGTTCCGCGGTTGTGAGCGTTTCCGCGGAACTTCGTTGCCGCGGAACTGTAGTCGCGCGGAACTGAAAGCGTTCCCGCGGAACTTCGTTTGCTTGGGCGCCAAGCTACACTTGCGCGGAACCGCTTTTCCCGCGGAACTACTTTCGCGTAGATCCGATTTCTGCAGACTCGCGGAACCACGATGGCAACAGTAGCCACAGCCACTGAGATTTCTACAGCCTTCTTCTCTACACGCGCCCTGATCATGCTTAGCAAAGCTAGTCTGCCGAATCCCACCGTCCAAGTGCCGCCTTGCTCAGACGAGTAATTGTAAGCATCTCGTGGAGACCCAGGAGTGCTATTCCCATTTCCTTTCTTATGGGCCTACCTTATCTCCTCATCAGCATCATATCGCACACGCTTGGTGGGGTCTGAAATCACTGCATATGCTTCTCCAATCATCTTAAAAAGCCTATCTGCATCCTTGTGGACCTCCAGAACCGTCCAAACCCTCAACATCCTGCGATGTGAAAGGCTTCCAGCTATATAACTGTTCCCGAAGTGTCTGTGTTCTGTCATCCAGACCACTTCCAACATGAGCACTTGGCCGAGGTAGTTCCATGCCTGAACCAGACCAATTTTCTGTAGGTTTCCCACCATTGGCTTGATCAGAACCATCACAAAACAAAGACCCCGACTTAAACAAATTTCCGGCCCATTCTTTTGTGGCCTGCGTTTTGACATTATTGATTCCATCAGAACCATCTGAAACGGGTGCCTTTGGCTGATGAAGATTAAAATTCAAATTACCCCAATTTTCCATTGATTATATTCCAATGCCATCCACTCTGCCAGGACCATATGAAACCGACCCACCTGTTTTCAATTCATTACTACAAGTCGAATTAACTCCGCTACCTACGCCCTGGGCTGTGCCATCACCGGATTGATCCAAACCATCTGAAACCGGTATTCTCGGTACATTTCGAATCCTGAATCGACACCACCCTCAGCCCCCATTCTCTCTCTTCTTTTTTTGTTTATATATATATATCATATAATTTTATCATGGTTAAAAATATATCTCATCAACAACTGAAATAGAGAGGCTAAAGAAAGAAAATGAATCATTAGCAAAATTCTCTAATCAGCTGAAAGTGTTAAAATATTTTTGAATATGACCACCCAAACTAGTAGAAGAGGACTTGGGTACTCTATATTTCAGCAAGAAGAATGAAGCAAATCAAATATTCCAAAATGGGTTAAACCCTAAGCTATTGCAACTCCATCCCAACACAAAACAAAAACAACCAAAGTTGTTTAGGTGAGAAGACTAACTTTAGAACCAAAGTGTGCATGGAGTCCACCCAAAGAATTTACAAGGCATGTAATTTTTGCAACAAAATTTGATCATAAAATGTGAAACCCCAACCTATGTAGGACTCAATGAGATGTATTGAACATATATACATGATTTATATGTGATGAAAAAGAATTTTGAATGATTTTTGTTAATTATGCCACATTTTGAATTAAGGTTTCCATCGGAAACGGTGATTAAAAATTTAATTGCCGGAGCCCAAAGTGAGTCGGTATGACACGAGAGGCTTGATGAGGACTTAAAGGTGACAATATGTCATAAATAATTATCCGAAAGTATGTGGTTTGATTTATGAGAATTTAAAGGATAATTATCCAGTTTAGTGAAAAAATCATAGAAAATTCATAACTTGACGCCTACAAGGCGGATTTTGATGAAATTTGAAAGGCAAGCTCACAACGGTGGGCCCAATCGTATGAATGAATTGGATTAAGGAAATCATGATGGTATTAGGGTAATAATTAATTGTTTTTATCTCCAAATCCAAAAGATAAATTCAAGTGGTCATAAGTGGAGTTAGGAAACTCGGTTTGAGATGAAACTTGAAACGATTGAATAAAATTATGAAATCTATGATATGAATGGAATGGATTAAGCTAATTATCATTGAATTTGCTTAATCACAAAAAGATGAAAGTCATTAAATGCAAGTCATGGTAGGAAGCTCCATGGACGTTGCAATGAGGGCAATTTGGGAAGGTGAAAATGAAATTTACTAAAATGCCCTAAGGGTTGCTTGAGCACCAAGAAAAGTGGCAAATAAATGGAGGAAAGAGGGGGAGCATAGGGCTGGACGTTCCAGCAAAGGAGAGAGAGAAGGAGAAAGAGAAAGAGAGAGAGAAAGAGAGAGAGAGAGACAGAAGAGAGGAAAAAGGGAGAAAAAATGGAATTTTCTCCAAGGATAAGCTAGGGCACGTCCAACCCAGAAAGGAAGAGGATAAAAGAGGAGGAAAAGGAGATGGAAAAGAGGAAGGCAAGGCTTGGTAGCAGCTCGAAAAGCTCGGGGGAAAAAATCGACGAAATCGGGTAAGTACCCGTTGAGTTTAAGCTTTCCAATTTCCAAGTTTCCTTCTTGATTTTGAACCATGATTTAAATTAATAAAAGACATCTTAAAGAAAATTTTTCAAGGATTAAATATGCTTAGCTAAATGAGTTGATTTATAAAGTTTAATTTAGGATTAATCAGCCCATATCCTCTAATCTACACTCATGTGTAGTAAATCTGGACCTGAAAAGGAAAATATGGAAAAAATAGTTAATGAACGAGTTTTAGTATGAAAAGTTTTGGGAGGACTCATGATGTGGTCAATAAGTAACGACCAAAATTTTTAGCTTAAAATAATAAGAAAATTAAAAATTAAAAATCCAGAAAAATCAACCTGAACAGGGTTGCACGGGTGTCAGGATCAGCAGCACCAAATGTTTTTTAATAATTTTTATACAAGGAATTTTAGGCTAAAAATTACAGGATATATAAGATATATTTAGTATCACACGACCAAAATAAAATTTAGGTTTTGATGGGTATAAATATACCCGATAATTTACGTGATTCAGGGTGTCTAAAAAGGGATGCTGCTGTCCAGCAGAATAAAAATACCAAAATAAATAGAAATACTTAATATTTCATGTTATAAATATTTATTTTTATTAATTTATATTATTATTAAGGTATGGTAGAAATTTCAGATCAAAAATACTTGATTTGATATTAATTCAAGATTTTGAGAATTCAGTGTGCTTGAATTCAGCATTTTGGACATCTTAAGGAATAAATCAAGATAAATGTTAAATTACAGGTTTTTGTGATGGAATTTGACTTGTATTGGGATATAAATCATGATTTAGTGTAATTCATATGATGATTTATGAATAGGTTGCTGATTTTATAAGGTATGCAACCTAGGGTTGCATATATGACTCGATTTTTCTATTTTTATGTTAAAAATGGTATCGAAATGAGATTAAATGATTTATGGAATTTATGTAGGGTAAAATACCCTAGGATTAGGGTACTTTGGATTCCCAGAATTATTTGGAAAGATGAGCCCCATAGCTGATTTTTATGAATTTTATGAAAAGATGTCCAAATGGGGTGAAAAAGGTACCCAAAATGGATGAGTAAGTTGCTGTATGGAAACCATTTAATTATGGGATTCAAATATGTGTTAATACCCTAAATTTGGGTTAAGAAAATTATGGTTTAAGGCTGAAAATTTTTGATTAAAAATCTGTTATGAACAATGTGTCAAGTTAGACGTTGAAAGCATGAAAGGAGGGTGCCAAAGTAGCTGTTTTGGGAACCCTATAATAAATGGATTATAAATAAAAAATTAAACCCTAAATTATGTGTTAATTAAGGGGTTTAATCATGCTGGAATTAGAGACAAGTTGCTGTTTTGATAAATTTTAAGAAACACATGATTTATGTGTTGAGAAATGGACGTATATGAAGAGATAAGTATAAATAAATGATATGTGAATTATGTAAGTTGTTAAAATGAAAAAATGCATAAAAACATGATGAAAAATGTGGGTTAGGGTACTGTTTAAGTAAATAATGATAATCTCAAATTTTGAGATTATTATATGATGTCAAAGTTAGCAACTAAGTGCTTAAAATGAGCACCGTTGTATAAAAAATGAAAACTATGCTAAAAATGATAAATGGAGGTAATGAACCTCCAAATAAAGATTTAATGAAGGATTATTATATGTATGTAAGTTTACCCTACATAATGGTATTAAAATGAATGAACGAATGAATAATGTGATGTATAGGTTATGATACGTATGAACACCCAACTTGAAAGACAAGTGGGCTAAGCTAGTGTAATGTAAGTCCAAATGGATTTATGTAGGTTGGAAAACCTAAGGAATATAAGTATTTAAGGATGATGCAAATAAATGAAATGCTATTTTCATTTATCTAGGCAAAGGCAAGGAAAAGAATGAAAGAAAAGGATTATAGCGATCTCAGGTAAGCAAGCGAACTTTCTAAAATGTTGTTTTCTTTCTATATGATGATATGTGAATGAAATATTTACGATTACATTTTGACGAATGGGCAAGCACAAGTTTTGAAAATGACGGCTTTAATACAAAACCACAAGTTTTGAAAAATGATGGTTTTAATGAAAAGCCTCAAGGTTCGCTTCATAGGAAGTAAACAACGATTTTAAGATAATGAATTTATCACAAGTGTTGCCTTAGATTGACAATGCTTTATGTTAATAGATTGAGAAATTTACTTATGCGTAAGCAAGTTCTCCACGATAATGTTTTCAAAGGATTTCACGTTTTTTGTCGATGGTTTTTAAGAATTTGCTTATAAGCAAGCAAGTTCTTCATGATGTTGTTTCAAAAGTATTTTATAAGAAAAAAGGAATTTTACCCTTTTTCACCAAGTATTGTTTTGAGTTATTTCTATAGTAATTTGTGATAAACAATTATGTTTATGAGAGAAAAAGGAAAAGGGAGTTGATTTATGAAAAAGATTTGTTTTGCTAGGTCATGATAATTAAATAATAAATGATGATTTGGACATAGTCCATATGTTTTGAAATGATATTCGAAAAGTTTTGATTTCCTTTAGATAAGGAAATCTATGTTGAAAATATCTTGAAAAGTATTTATACGAATGTTGTTAAATAGAATTTAAGGATGACCAACCTCATAAGTTGATTTTCTTAAAATGGTTTGGTTTCGGGCTGCTAAAGTAGTATACAAAAGACCATGCAAGGCTCCTTTAAGTAAAAATAACAAAATGGATATGTGGACAAGAAATTGATTTTAAGGTGGTTGAGAAGGAGTTAGAACAATTGCATAACTTTTGTGAGCAAAAGGCCTCGAAATGGAAACCAAGAAAATGCTAAGAAAAATGTATGATTTATTCTTGAAAATCTAAAAGTTTTGAAATTCTTTTATTAAAAGGATTTTAAGATGTATTGTTTCTCAAACATTTCAAATATTTGTTAAAATATTTTACTCAAAATGTTTCTAAAAGAATTTTAGGAAGGTCATCCTACAATTAGATTTCAAATGACAACTTGTTTAAAGTGGGTGCGCTCGCTTTACAAGTTGACACGGACTGCAGTTTGTGATGTGTTTTTGAAAATGATTTTTTAAAGACACAAACTTCGGTCTGTGATGTTTTTAAGTTATGGATGCAGACTGAGGTCTGTGATCCCGGTTTTAAAGGATACAGGCTACGGTCTATGATACTTTAAACCAAACGGACTGCGGCCCGTCATAATAATGTATGATGCACCAGTACACGGAATAAGCCGGTTGTAGAGCACGGTTGGGATGACCGAGGCCCACTCTACATATAGCCAAGTCGCTAAGGGATGACAGGAGTGCCAGCGACGCCCTCCCTGAGATGGGAGCCGGATAAAGGAACAGCTGCCTAGCTAGCGTGCTGTTAAGAATTCTCTTCCAAAAGGTAGCATGATCACTTGCTAAGTGTCACTACTGGATGGGAAGAAATGCATTTGCTTATATTTTGCTTTCGAAAAGCCCAAAGATTAGGACATGAAAGCATTTTTAAGAAAAGTTGTCCTAAAAGGATTTTTAGTAAATGGTTACCCTAAAAGAAAGGGTGTTTTACACAAAAGTGTAAATAACAGGAATAAAAGAAAATATTTTTATGCGAATGCATTTATGGAAATGGTTTATGTATCTTATATGCCTTGTTTGTTATAAACAACCTCCAAGACGGGGATTATGAAAAAAATTTATGTCAAACTTATTTTTGGACATAAGAATGTCCATTAGTAAAGAGCCTAAATGAAAAGTGTTTATAGACATGAGAATGTCCAATGCCAAAGTGTTTTAATGAAAGGTGTTTTAGGACATATGAATGTCCATTGCCAAAGGAAGCTATGTGAAAAATATTTTGAGACATTAAATGTCTCTTGACTAAAGGATTTTATGATGAAAAATGTTTTTGGACATAAAAATATCCTTTGCCGAGAAAGGCTTATGTGAATGATGTTTTAGGATATGAGAATGTCCTCCTTTACCAAAGGAATTATGAGAAAAATATTTTGGACGTAAGATGTCTACTGGCAAAAGATGGTTTTATGTAAAGGTCTTGGAACATTGGAAATGTTCACTCAAGACAAAAAGGAATTAATTATAAAGGGTAAAACATGTATGTTTTGCTTTAACAAGCTCGAACGTGGCTTGTAAATTATTTTAAGAATGAAGTTTTTCATAGAATTGTCCCCATGAACAAAGGATTTCATGATAATATTTTGGGACATATAAATGTCCTCAGGAAAGAGTTGTTCAAGATGTTTATGAAAAAGGTTTTCAAGGAAGTCTTGCCCTAATGATAAAATGCTTGCTTACTGAGTTGTCACTCACGTTTTGTTTTCCCAAACCATAGTGTTCCGGCCTCGTGAGAAAAATATAATATATAATTCAAAATTCATTCTTTCTTGGTTGAATGTAAAATTGTTTTCCCTGCGGTTTTGAGAATAAATGCTTAATTAATTTCCCAACAAAATTTTAAAGCATCCAATTCTTTAACCGAGTCCGAAAAGTACATCACAGAAATATTTTGCATTGTGTTCCACATTCTGATTTTACATCTCTAACGAGAAAACCCTTGATTAAAAGAGCTGAATACAATGGTCCATAAAAAAATGCTTAACAATAATGAAGTGCGTAGAAGATTCTTCTACGTCTTTACAAGTGCACGAAAAATCGTGTCTAACAAAAATATAAAGATAAATGAGTACACTTCGCCCCGCGCCGTGACTCGAATGTGAGGTATATGACACCACGCGCCATATCTTAAATATGAGGTACATGACGCCGCGCGCCATGACTTAAATATGACGCCACGCGCCATGTCTTAAATGTGAGTTTACGCTTAGCCCGTCGACCAGCGATGACTCGGTTTTGGGAAATAGTGAGGGGCCCGTCGGCTACACTAGTGACCCTACACAGCAAACTAAGTGCGCTCTTAGCTTCTGGATTTACACAGCAGACCAGCGTGTCCCGCTTTTAGCTTCTGTATTTATACAAGAAACCAGCGTCTCCCGCATTCAGCCTCTGGATTTACAATTGGGTGGTTTTACCAAGAAATGGAATCAACCGAATTTAAAAAGTATGTTTGGGTCATTTTTGACCAATTTAAAAAGGTTTGGGCCCCAACTGGGCTTGTTGAAAAGAGTTTGGGTCTTCTTGGGCTTTTTGGAGATTTTTGTGCCATCTTGGGCTTTTTGGAGATTTTTAGGCCATCATGGGCTTTTTGGAGAGTTTTGAGCCATCTTGGGCTTTTTGGAGATTTTTAGGCCATCATGGGCTTTTTGGAGATTTTTGGGCCATCATGGGCTTTTTGGAGAGTTTTGAGCCATCTTGGGCTTTTTGGAGATTTTTAGGCCATCATGGGCTTTTTTGAGATTTTTGGGCCATCGTGGGCTTTTTGGAGAGTTTTGAGCCATCATGGGCTTTTTGGAGATTTTTAGGCCATCATGGGCTTTTTGGAGATTTTTGGGCCATCCTGGGCTTTTTGGAGAGTTTTGAGCCATCATGGGCTTTTTGGAGGGTTTTGAGCCACCTTGGGCTTTTTGGAGATTTTTGTGCCATCTTGTGCTTTTTGAAGAGTTTTTGGCCGTCTTGGGCTTGCTCGGACATTAAGGCTCGGATTGAGTGAAGAGGTCATCATTTTTTTTTTGTTTTTTTTTTGATATATATATATATATATGTATATATATAATAGAAAGGTACTTAGCCCTGCGTATCAACTTAACCCACTGTTTGAGGAGTATCTACTTAGGCAAAAGTATATGAAAATTCTTTTTTTATAATATATATATTTTTAAAAGTTTAAAAATATATATATATTTTGGGGCCCGTGGGGCAAATACATATATATATTTTTTTTGAAGGCCCGCGGGGCATTTATATAATTTTAGAAATCAAAATCTTTGTTTTTGGATGCTTTTGAATATATAGGTATATATAGATATATATATATATATATAATATACACATATATATTTTTGAAGGAGAAAATATACTTAACCCGTGTGTCAATTCAACCCGCCAGTCGGGGAGTATCCACTTTGGGAAAAGTAGTTTTTGAAAATAATATATATGTATATATATATTTATATATATAATATACACATATATATATTTATTTTATTTTCAAATGAGAAAATATACTTAACCCGTGTGTCAATTCAACCCGCCAGTCGGGGAGTATCCACGTTGGGAAAAGTAGTTTTTTTTTTTTTGAAAATAATATATATGTATATATATATATATAATATACACATATATATTTTTAAAGGAGAAAATATACTTAACCCGTGTGTCAATTCAACCCGCCAATCGGGGAGTATCCACGTTGGGAAAAGTAATTTTTGAAAATAATATATATGTATATATAGATATATATATATATAATATACACATATATATTTTTAAAGGAGAAAATATACTTAACCCGTGTGTCAATTCAACCCGCCAGTCGGGGAGTATCCACTTTGGGAAAAGTAGTTTTTGAAAATAATATATATGTATATATATATTTATATATATAATATACACATATATATTTTTAAAGGAGAAAATATACTTAACCCGTGTGTCAATTCAACCCGCCAGTCAGGGAGTATCCACGTTGGGAAAAGTAGTTTTTGAAAATAATATATATGTATATATATATATTTATATATATAATATACACATATATATATTTATTTTATTTTCAAATGAGAAAATATACTTAACCCGTGTGTTAATTCAACCCGCCAGTCGGGGAGTATCCACGTTGGGAAAAGTAGTTTTTGAAAATAATATATATGTATATATATAATATAAGAAAGAAACTCTCTTTTTTTTTTTTTTTTTTTTTTAGCTAAAAGAAAAGAAAAAAATATATGGAGAACTCACGTTCTCTCTTCTTTGAGCGCGGGAGAGCTCGTCTTCGTTCTCCGCTCGAAGTTCTCTCCCGTTCTCCGTTCTCCGTTCTCTCCCTGTGTCGAATGAAGGGGCCGAATGCGGCTATTTATAAATTTTCTGCCGGCGTGGGATGGGTTCCGCGGCTGCCGTCGTTCCCGCGGAACTTCATTCCGCGGAACTTCAGATTTCGTTGCCGCGAAACTGTGTCCGCGCGGAACTTCAGATTTCGTTGCCGCGGAACTGTGTCCACGCGGAACTTCAGATTTCGTTGCCGCGGAACCTCGTTGCTTGGGTACCAAGCTAGACTTGCGCGGAACCGCTTTTCCTGCGGAACCGCTTTTTACGTAAATCGTCCCCCATAGCGGCAGCGGAAATAGAGAGGAGACTGGAGAGACGAGCTGATAGATAGCCGCGAGCTGTTCCTGCTTCCTCTCTCGCCACCCTTGTCGGAATTTCTGCTCCCTGCTCCACCCAAAATCCTTGCTCCTCTCGCTCTCTTTATGCTGAAATGGCCAGCGGGTGCTACAGCGACCAGAAGATCGACTACGTTTTCAAGATAGCCCTCATCGGCGACTCGGCGGTCGGAAAATCTCAGATCCTTTCTCAATTTGCTCGCAACGAGTTCAGCTTGGATTCGAAGGCCACCATCTTCTCGCCGGAGGGCCGCCTCTTTTGTCCTCGCCGGAAAACGGATCTCCATCGTCCGCCTCGGACTCCACTTCGTCTCCGAATTGAACGCCTCGACGCGGAGAAAAGCCCAGCTTCTCTTCAAAGCCTCCATGTCCATCCCTCTGTATGCAGCATGTAGACGCAATCCCTCAGGCTAAGCCGGCTCTGCTCCTCTGCCTGTCGTTGCTTTATCCGCAAATCCTCTGCCCGCTGCCGCGGCCGAGTCATAGACCTTCAACAGACGCTGCTCGGAGTCTCGCAGCAGCTTCTCAAACGCCTCATGCATCTCGTCGAGCTGCAACACCGCCCTGTACATCAGCCTCTCCTTCTCCTTCTCTGCGGCCTCCCGGCACTCTCTTTCCTTCTCAGCCTGCTGCGCCCGCCACTCGAGGCGGTCGATGTCCCCCGGCATCGAGTGCGCGTCCCGTTTCCGCCGGCCACGCGAACCGGGCCACCCAGAGCGCCGGGAACTCCGAGCCCAGTGTCGGCGCAAGCTCTCTAGTCACCGATGCCAATTCATCTCTCTCCGGCGGGCCGCACCTCCAGAGGAGCGCTAGCATCAACACGGAGTCGTACTTGCGGCTGCCGGCATCGCCGATATCGTTTTCGTCAAATAATAACATCAGTGTTTCCGGCTCGTCGGTTGTCGACGGCTCCTCCGTGGTGCAGCAAACCCCACCGCAAGGCTCCCACCAGGACCAATGCACTGGGCAAATGCCGCATCACCAGCAGGGGGTGGCCTCTACGGCAACTTCGCAGCTGAATTCTCAGATGGGCCGGATCTTGGCCGATCAAAGTAATCTGCTCGGGATGCACAAGAAGCCGAGATTGGATCTTCGTCAAGAAGAAATTTTTCAGCAGCTGATGCAGAGGCATGATTCTTTCCATCCCCAAGGGCATTCTCCTCAGATGCAGGCCTTGATTCAGCAGCAGAGGCTCTTGCAGCAGCGGCATCAGCAGCAGCAGATATTGCACTCAATGTCCCAGATGCAGCCGTCGCAAATACAACAGCAGCAGATGTTGCAGTCCATGCCCCTACTGAAGCAGCATGTGCAGCAGCAGCATCAGCACAGTGAGCAACCCGCATCCGGTATGAAGCATCCGTATTATAGTGGTATATGTGCACGTCGGCTTATGCAATACTTATATCATCTTCGTCAGCGCCCTCCTGATAACAACATTCTTTATTGGAGGAAATTTGTTGTGGAGTACTTTGCACCTCGAGCTAAGAAAAGATGGTGTTTATCATTGTATGATAATTTCGAACATTCTGGCCATGGTGTTTTCCCTCACTCCACTTTGGATGTGTGGCAGTGTGATATTTGTGGCTCTAAGCCAGGGAGAGGATTTGAGACTACTTTTGAAGTCCTCCCTAGGCTTAATAAAATCAAATTTGATAGCGGGGTCATAGATGAGCTTTTGTTTGTTGACCTGCCCTATGAACGGAGGCTGCCTTCTGGACTTATGGTATTAGAGTATCAAAAAGCTACTCAAGAGAGTGTTTATGAGCAGCTGCGAGTTATACGTGAAGGTCAACTTCGAATTATATTTACCCCTGATTTAAAGATACTGTCTTGGGAATTTTGTGGAAGATGCCATGAAGAACTTTTGCCTCGCAGATTGGTTGCACCCCAGGTGACTCAATTATTGCAGGTTGTACAGAAATACCAAAGTTCCATAAGCGAAAGTGGATCTTCTGGAGGAGTTTCAGCGCAGGATTTACAAGCAAACTGCAACATGTTTGTAATAGCTGGACGTCAACTGGCAAGGAATTTGGATTTGCAATCGCTGAATGAGTTGGGATTTTCCAAAAGATATGTTCGGTGCTTGCAGATATCTGAAGTAGTGAGTAGCATGAAAGACTTGATTCAGTTCAGTCGGGATCACAAAATGGGACCTATTGAATCTCTGAAGAACTATTCTCGTCTGGCTGCTGCTTCGGTGAAGCTTCAAACAACAAAAGTGCTGGAAATGGCTACGTCGAAGACGGAATTCGTCATCGATGCCAAGACTCGCGGGTGGCTCAGAAAAGGCATCTGCTTCACCAGATCATCGTGCTCAGTCGCCGTCGGAGAGTAGGGATCGAAGGTCGTCGACGGCCAGGATGAAGTCCTGGTAGTGGTCTTCGATTTCTGACTCCTTGGCGCGAGCGGTGGTGGAGGAGCGTTTCCGGGTGGCCGGCGGCGAAGGCCTTGCGGACAAAGGGGCCCAAATCGTCGCCGTTGCAGATGGCAGAGGAGAGGAGGAGGTGCTCCTGCTTCTCGGACGAATCAGGGCCGTCGGAAGGGGCGGGGGCAACTTTCCGGCGGCTTTTTTTTTTTTTTTTTGAAATGAGAAATCATATACTGGTAGTAGTCCCATAGTTAAAAATTTACCTCATCACATAGACAGGTACCAGGAAACTCAAGGAGATGCAATCTAATCAATGAAGTAAGGCACGAGATGATGGCCAAGTAGGCTATAAGGAATGGAAAAGCATGAATATGCTAAGGTATGCTAATGTGTATGTGAACTAAATTAGAATTTTAAGTTCTATATGATTCAATGATTGAATGTATGGATGTTTGGATGTAAAATGTAATGATTTAGTCAAGGAAACTTTCATTGTAGAAAAGCAGGATGAGATGCTATGAAATAGAATTTGAAATTTTATTACAGGTGTATCACCACTTGTTTGATGAATGATGTGAAATGAAAAGATATGAACGATGATGAATGAAAAAAAAATTTGGACGAGTTCCAATTAAAATCCCGCCGCGTGATCAGGCAACAATCCTGATTTACATTTACCAATCAATAAGGTCTTGAGGTAAGGAAGTGACGTCTCGGTTTGGGGCGCCACATAAAATATATCAATGCAAAATCAGAAAATTGTACAACTAAGGTGATAAACTGATTTGGATACCAAAGAGCATTGGATTTGTTTTTTCTAAAGTAGAACGACGTAGACTCCAATTGCTTACTAACCCAAATGGACCCATAAAATGGGTACAAAAAAGATGAGCTTTATTTGATTGTTTTTACAGGTTTGTCTTAGAGTAAAAGCCAATAACACGTGGTTTATGGATAATAGTTGCTCAAAACACATGACTGGAGATAGAGCCTTGTTCCATGATCTTAAAACATATAACGACGGAACTGTTGCATTAGAGAACAATGAAAAAAGAGAATGATCTAAGTGATGCAGCTGATTATCAAAGAATTTTGAAAATCTATAAGTGGAAAAGCAAGGGGAAGATAAACCAAAGCTAGATCAAAGCCCCGATAAGGAGGTAAATTAAGGAAATGTTTCCTAAAAACCTTCAAAGGACCCGAAATTCAAAAATGATCATCAAATTAAGCAAATAATTGGTTACGTATATGAAGGTGTGAAAACTAGAGGCTCCAAACACAATATATGTGGACATTTTGCCTTTGTATATAAAATAGAGCCAAATTTAATTGATCAAGCTCTCAATGATGAAAAATTGATTATCTCTATACAAGAAGAGCTTAATCAGTTTCAAAAGAAACTAAGTAAGCACCTAGTTTATAAACTTAAGGATTGCATAATTATTGGTACCAAATGGGTCTTTAGGAACAAATTACATGAAAGTGGACTTTTCGTTAGAAACAAAGCTAGACTTGTGGCCAAGGGGTACTCACAAGCGGAAGGAATTGATTTTAAGAAATCATATGCCTCTGTGGCTAGGCTAGAAGCCATACGCAACTTATTGGCATTTGCATTTCATATGAGTTTCAAATTATTTCAAATGAATATAAAAAGTACATTTTTGAATGGATATATTAATGAAGAGGTGTGTGTTGAACAACCTCCTGATTTCAAAGAAAAAGATTAATCCAAATTTGTTTATAAGTTGACCAAAGCCTCACATGGACTAAAATGATCTCCAAGAGTTTGGTATAAGAGGCTACATAAATTTTTGATTGATCATAAATTTCAAAGAGGAAAACTTGATACTACTCTATTCATTAAGTACAAAGAAAAAGATATACTAATTGTTCAAATTTATGTTGATGATATTGTATTTGGTGCTACTAATGAATCTTTATGCCAAGAATTTTCCAAGCTTATGAAGAACGAATTTGAAATGAACATGATGGGTGAACTCAATTTCTTCCTTAGGCTACAAATTAAGCTATTAAATGAAGGAATTTTTATAAATCAGTCCAAGTACATCAAAGAAGTGCTCAAGAAGTTTCGAATGCATAACTGCAAAAGTGTAAACACTCCTACGAGCTCAACTACAAAAATCGACAAGGATGAAAGAGGTAAGCAAATTAATCAAAGGTTTTATAGAAGTATGATAGGTCTTTATTGTATTTGACTGCATCTAGACCGGATATATTATTTAGTGTTTGCATGTGTTCTAGATTCTAGTCATGTCCCAATGAATCACATTTGGTAGCTGTGAAAAAAATTTTTAGATACTTGATTGACACTACCAATCTAGGGTTATGGTATCTTAAGAGCTCAACATTTGATTTAATCGGCAACTCGGATGAGGATTTTGCCGGTTACAAAGTAGATAGAAAAATTACTAGTAGAACATGCTGGTTTTTGGAAATATGATGGTTTCATGGTTTTTAAGAAAACAGACCAGTGTTGCTCTGTCAACTGCAGAAGCCGAATATATAGCTGTCAGAAGTTGTTGTGCCCAATTGCTTTGGATGAGACAACATCTTAGAGATTATGAGAGAGATTACAAAGATATATCCATTTGATGTGACAATACAAGTACTATTTGTTGGGTCCCGAATAGATGGCAAAACCCAAGAGGGGAGGGGTGAATTGGGTTCTTAAAAATTTCTTTGGTAACTTAAAAACTTAACCCCTTGTAGAATTAATCCCCCCCTTGTAGAATTAATCCCCTTGAATGAAGAAACTGAATGGAAAGCAAAGTAATAAAGAGAGCAGAAATAAAAGCAAGTAGACAAGGATTTTATAGTGGTTCGGGCAACCTCCCTACTCCACTCTTCCAAGCTCACACTCCTTGTGACTTGGGTTCCACTATTGTATTCCGCGAATACAACTAGAGCCTCTTGCTCTCTTCTAGATTCTAGCTCTAGGGGGCATATACAACCAGAGCCTCTTGCTCTCTTCTAGATTCTAGCTCTAGGGGGCATCAACAACTAGAGCCTCTTGCTCTCTTCTAGATTCCAGCTCTAGGGGGCATCAACAACTAGAGCCTCTTGCTCTCTTCTAGATTCCAGCTCTAGGGGGCATCAAACACTTAGCACAAGTAGGTGATGAGTCACACTCCAATCACACACTACTTTGCTACCACTTGATCTTAGCTACGCAAGCTAAATCAAGTTAAACACAAACAAGTAAACAATAAAAGTAAACTACACTTTACAGGTGTGTAGAAACGATTTAGCGCAGGGAAGAACTTGTAGATGATGGCTTTGAAGTTTCTGAATGTAGCTCTTGCAACTTGAAGCACAATTCTTCCTCCTTGAGTGATTTGATCTCTTTGAAGCTCTTATGGATATGAGTTATGCTCACTTAATGGTCCTCTCCTTTCTCCTTCGTTCACAATGAGTTCTATTTATAATCTTGGAGGGAATCCGAACGTTAGAGGGTTGGTGGTGTGTATTTAATGCGCCAATGTTCGAAAATAAATCCGACCGTTGCGACCCAAGTCGCAGGTGGAGTCGACTTCGGGTGCGACTTCACCCAAGTCGCTGATGGAGTCGACTTCGGGTGCGACTTCGCAGACTCCGGTCTTCAGTTTTCAACGCTGGAAGTTTTTCCTCGATTGAAGTCGATCATGAAGTCGACTTGGCTTTGCGACTTCACCCAAGTCGCAGTCTGGAGTCGACTTCACTTGCGACTTCGATATTCTGCTGCTCCGAAATTCAACTCTGGAAGAAATTGCACGACTGAAGTCGATATCTAGGTCGACTTCGTCTGCGACTTGGCTACCCAAGTCGGATGTGGAGTCGACTTGACCTGCGACTTCACTTGGTCTTCTTCTCATTTCAGCTCTGGACGTTTTAGGCACATTGAAGTCGATCTTGGAGTCGACTTGGGGATCGACTTGGCCTTCCTAACTTGATTTTCTTCAAATGTATATTCCTTAAACATTTCACAAACTTGTTAGTAGCCAAGACTTTTCTCAAATTGATTTGTTAATCATCAAAACATAGATTTAGCTAGTTTTCCTCATGTTTCCAACACTATTTGCTTAACCAAGAATCCCATATTGCATTCTAGCACCAAACACATATGTGTTAGACATAGTTTATTAGAAAATATATTAAAAATCATAATATTTGTTTGGAATATGTTAAAACTTAATATCAAATTACATATATTTTTATTAAACCATTGGGAAGTGAATCGTTTTACAAAATTAGGAATGAAATGGACATGGTTGATATTGATGCATGAAATTGTTGCAGAATTGCAAAATTATTGTTGATATGCTGATTATGGTTGCTATGTTTGTTGAAATCATTTGTTAGTATGAACTGGGCCAGATGTGTAGGGAATAACTTATGTTTGAGCTTGGGTCTGTGGAGCCAAGTCAACTCCATTCATCCTAAGTCGACTTCAAATCAGACTTAAGGTTCAAAGACGACTTCGCGGGCGTTGATTTGGCTGGCTATTTGGGCACGAAATCAAGTCTCCTCTCTCACTCTCCTTTTCACTCTTGCACTATTTTTCTCTACTCTCCAAAGTTCGAATCTATAGAAATCCTGTGAAATTCCGATCTTAGACAAGTGTATGAAATCCTAGGGTTATAAACCCTAGGTAATATATTAATAAAATATATATTCATGAGTATGAAAATATGTGAGAATAGAGGTTAAAATAATTAATTATGAAATTCGGATGAATAGTGCACGTGAATAGTGCATGTGAATAGTGAAACGTGAATAGTAAATGTGGGATTAAGGAATATGTTAAGTTAATCACTTTGGATTAACTTAATTATAAAAGACGAAAAAGAAAGCTTCCCACTAAAGGACAAAATTGCTTTTTGGATAATAATAATAATTTTTGGATTTTTATGGATTTTTGTGAAGAAAATGAAGAAAAATTCATATATTGTAATCCGGACGTCGGATTGAGGTGAAATTTTTTATGGATGACCAAAATATGATGATGAACATGATGAGTGGTCCAAGATTGCTAAAAAATCACAAATCAAAGGTCAAGATGAAACATCAAAAGGAGATCAAAAAGTTGCTTAATTTTCCATTAATGCTACTTTTGACTTTTTATTAAAGTAAATAATTAATAAATAAATAATAATAAATGAACAGCAGAAATTTCAGGGGGAGTGGTTGGATTTTTTACCAAAATCAATGGTCCACATTCATCATCATCAAAGATCAACGGCTAGGATTGAATTAGCTTAAAAAAATAATTTTAATAAATAAAAAATCAATGAAAAATAGGGCTGCCATAGGGGATGCATGAACAGTAGCTAGGGTGGCTGCTCTTGGCTCAATGCACCTTTTCAAATTAGAAAAAAACACATTTTATAATTTAATACCTCAAGCAAGGGGGTAAATTCTAATTTGATGAAAAATCAAAAAGTATAAATAGGGGGCAGGGGTGGACTTCCAAGGCACTTCATCCCAGCTCCATTTGAGCATTTTACACCCCCACCACGTTTTAGCCTTGAGGAGAAAGAAGAGGAGAAAGTTAGAGAGAGAAAGTGTGAGAAAAATAAGGATATCTTCACTTCGGGTAAGTGATTTCTTTCCAAATTTCTTTTGGATGTTAAGTAAGGTAAAAACATGCTTAGATAATGCCTAATAATGAGAAAATAAGTATAGTTATAATGCTTAATCGGAATTATGCCGAAACATCAAAAATTTGGAGCAAAGATGGAGCATTCGGGAAGATAACATATGATATGTGTAAATAATGCTCCAAAATTGATAAATGATGATTTGCGATGAATGAATATGATGTTGGAATGATGATATATTAATTTCATAACTTTTGAAATTAAGGATTATACTCAAGTGAATTTATGTTGATTTTTAGTACATGGAGAAAATGATTTATTTGCTACAGTACTATGAACAGTGAACAACGTGATTTTGGAAAAAATTGAGATTTATTTTTATATTTTATGAGGATATATGGATGAATTTTTAAGGATTTATGGATAAAAATCTATATAAGGAAATAATAATCAAGTATCTTTATAAGATTAACTTTTACAGGAATGAGGTAATGAATGATTATAAAGCATGCATGGGAAGTAATCTAAGACATGGAATGATATAGATAAAATATCATTTTTCTTTGTATAGGAAAAGGAAAAGAAAAGGTGGAGGACACGGATTGAGGAAGTAAGCAAGCACAACTTTGAAAATGTGATTTTATTCTCAAGTATTTATGAAATGTGTTTAAGGGTGGTCATTCCTTTAATGTTTTGAAATGATGAATGTTTATGAGTTTTTATGAAAAGTCATGCCGGCATATTGATATCATGTGATGTTCATAGACATGTGCACATGTATGATGCATAATGAAGAGGCTTTGGTGGAGGAAGTAGGATCAGGGATCCCTCTTCACCATTGCCAAGTCGCAAGGGCTGTGTGCCGGCGGCGTCCTCCCGAAAGGTGGGGGCAAAAGGAAGAGGCTTTGGTGGAGGTAGAAAGCGGATCAGAGGGTCCCCCTTCACTATTACCGAGTCGTATGAGCTGTGTGCCGACGGAGTCCTCCCCAGAGGTAGAGGCAAAGGAATGTTATGTGTGAATGAATGCATTGCATTTTCATACGTTGATTGAAAAGGAAAGCATGGATTTGAAATGATGGTTTTAAGGGATGGTGCAAATAATTCTCTACATGAGAATGACAAGTCACCTAGTGTAAGAGGTATATAATGCCGGAGAAATCAAAAGTCATGCATGTAGGAGACCATGTAGGCGTTAAGAAAAAGAGAGGTTTCCCTTGATGAGGCCAAGTCGAAGACAGCCGGCGTATTGGACCATGCTATGTGAGATGTTCCTTGCGCTAGCGTACCCACACACAAAGGTTTATGTCAGGAATGGAAAGGAAGCATTTACACATCCAATGTTTATGAAATGATTTTTATGAAAAGGTTTCTATTCCATTGATAGTTGATCACTTGCTAAGTGTCTCCTATCGAATGGAGAGAAATGCATTTACGAATGGTTTACATGAATGATTTTCATGAATGGTTTATGAAAGGTTTCCAAAAATGGTTTACGAAAAGGTTTCTATTCCGTTGGTAGTTGATCACTTGGTAAGTGTCTTCTATCAAATGGAGAGAAATGCATTTAAACGAAAAAAATATGCTTGCTTATTGAGTTTCGACTCTTGTCTTGTTTTTCCAACCTCAGACTGGTGCAAGGAAAGCCAAGTGATGAAAAAGATCAGGTTGATTTGCCTGCAAGTGATATGATGAATGAATGAAAGAAGCATAGTTACAAAGGTATGTAATCCTTTGTATATTGAAATACGAATGTATGCCCTAATGGAATAGAATGAAAAAGGACATAGATTTTATGAAATTATGAAGTGATGAATAATATGAGAAGTTGATGATTTATGATGATATGGATGAGTCAATTATGAATGATGATGAGTATATGTTTATGTGATAAAAGAAAAGAAAAAGAAAGAAATAAAAAAATTGGACGAGATCCAATTAAGAACCCGCCGCGTGACCAGGGCAACAATCTTGACTCACATTTACCAATCGACAAGATCCCAGAGTAAGGACTATGTGGATGCCTCGGTTCGGGGTACCACAAATCCCCATTGCCAGACTTCGATCTTTGACTTTCCATCTCCAAATCTCACCAACTCCACATGCTAACCCCTACATTTCTCAAATGGCACCTAAGGCTGTTTCAAAGCCTTCAAAACTCCCCATCTCTTGGCAGTCCAAGTCGACTACACGGGAGTCATCAGAGAACTCCATCTAAATGAGTTAGGGATGAGGTCACGACATCAACAGGTCATCGGGTTAGGTTCCAAGAAGGTAATCCCTCTACCTCCATATCTAGAGAGGAAGAAAATCTGTAGATTAGTGAAACTGTTGAAATTGTGGGAAGAAAAGGGGACCCCGCCTCCAAGGGGTCAAGTTCTTAAGATGTCACTGGAATATTTTTGTAATGAGCAGCAACATAGCCGTTTTTACGAGCATTTTTATGAAAGAAAAACTTTCCCACCTAAGATTATTGATTTCCACTTTCTACATGAATATGAATTCAGTATTGAGGAGCTACTAGGCTATTAGGTTTGGACTACCCTATTAAAGGAAGATGGGAAAATTTATACCGATCTCACTCGATTGTTCTACTACCTGTGGGACTAAGAAAATTTTAATACATGTGTCAAAGGAGTAGAAATTAATCTGGGTTTAGGATATGGAGTTAGTGAGGGAAATGCACATGCTCAGGTGGCCACATTCTAGGAGTTTCTACCTTTGAAGATCCACTTCCAGCTGGGCTCACACTTACTCAGATGTACAACCATTTAACCAAGAGCAACAAATACCACTCTGGTATAAAATTCCTATACTACATGGATTTGCCACCTCAGTTGAGAGTCTTACAATTGCTCATAGCCCATTGCATTTATGCCAAAGGAGGAGGAAGAATCCAACTCAATCCTCAACAGACGGAGATACTGTGGGAAGTGGTAAAAAGGTCAAAGTTAGCTTGCCCCAATTGTTCTTGGAGTCACTAGAGATTAAGAAAGACAATCCCCAAGAAGTTTTTCCATAAGACACCTGGATTGTTGAAATCCTTCATCATTTTTATGTTAACTTGGATAGAGAACCATACGAGGTCTTCAAGCCCACAAATGCCATTAACATAGCACTTTTGACCCATATGAAAATTGACCTTGAGGCATTTAGAGCTGTATAGCTACAGGCTCGAATGATAGGAGAACCCTCGCAAGCTCAAGGCAGACCAGAACATCAAGTAGAGGTAGCTCCATCTGAGGGGGAGGCTCAACCACATCAATCACCACAACCTCCACCACCATTTCCACATGCCCTTGCATCCCCTGCGTCTCATACATCTTACTCGCCAAGAGGATCACGGGCTACAGACCATTTTGCACACTCCCCTACTCAACCGTTTACCTCCAATGTGATTCTAACCCATCTTTAAGCTATGGAGAGTAGAATTTCTTAGGAACTTGGGACAATCAACATTTCTCTTATGTAAATGCATTAGAGGCAAGATAAAATGGAGTGATACCTCAAATATATCAAGTACCGCCTTACTTCTAGAAGTAGGAGAGGTCAACCCATTCCAAGCTTGCCTGATTTTGATCCTTACTGGGGCGAGTCATTTCGGGCCAATGGAACTGTTCAGGATCGATCATTACCTTTATCCTCCTCACGGATCAATCTTTCCTCTGCTTCAAAGCCCTATTTGATGATCTCATTCGTCAAATGCTCCCTCCAGAATAGCTACCCTATCCCATTTCACCGTTTATGTTTCACAAATCCCAACTTATCGATTATTCCTCTTTTTGGTGATTGACCAAAGGGGGGAGAGGAACTGTGGAATTCTAGTAATTTTTCAGCACTCTAGGTTTGGGATAGCTTTCTTTAATGATTGGGTAGGTTGTATTTAGGAAAACATATAAAGGTTTTTTGGAACATTGACTTGCTATGATATGTTTTGAATGAATTAACATTATTAATATGATCAATTATGAAAGGAATGATGTTTTGATATAAATTGAATGGTTGAATGCTATGAATATTTTACCTTGATTAGGTATGAATGTTAAATGGTTTGAATAATATGTTTATATGTCTTGGCATATGAATTGTCCTGAAAAGTCGACAATGGATAATTGAATGCAATGATATAAGGACCTAGTGTGAAATGATGTAATTTTGTTTGATGAAATTGCAAAGAATGAAATGATTTCACAAATCTATCTATTTAATGAAAGGTTAATCTAAAATTGGTTTTGTCAATCATCAAAAAGGGAAATATTGTTGTAAAGTATGACAAATCAAGCATAATAAATGTTTTGATAATTAATAATTCAATTTGAGAAGTTTTGAGGGACCAACATGTGTTTTGAATTGATCTAAGGATGAAAGAATTCAAGACTCAAAGCTTGGCCGGTTAAGTTGCAGGCCAAGTTGACTCAGACATTGGCTAAGGTTAAGTTGATATCTAAGTCAACTTCGCTATTGACTTCAAGTGACGATTTTTCAACAGCGCTGAAATCATGGACACATGAGCAGGTGAAGTCGCACTCGAAATCGACTTCGCATGTGACTTAGGTAAGTTGCGACCCAAGTCGACTTTGTCAGCGACTCGGGATATCTTCAGGGGTCCGAAATTGAATCTGACAAAGTCGCAACAGAAGTCGACTTCGACATGTGACTTAGGTGAAGTCGCACATGAAGTTGACTCAAACATGCGAATTGAGTGAAGATGAAGACCAAGTCGACCCTAACATTCAACTTAGATACAAGAAGATCAAATCATGAAGTTTCAAGCCCAAGGGTGACAACTTTGACTCAAGCAACATAATTCTATCATGATTTAAGATCCAAGACAAGTTCATCCAAGAATGCTCAAATGAACATGACTATGCTCAATAATTAAGAAGTTTCAAAGCCCACATGCACAAACAAAGATTTATGAAGATAAAACATGAAGAAATAAGGGAAACTATCCTAAAGGATCAAGTTTACACTGTGCCAAGGTTCCAATGAGCCAAGTAGAGAGTGAAGTCACAACTCAAGTCGACTTCACTTATGACTTGGGTCAAGTCTGAGATTAAGTTGACCTGAAATAAAACAAGACTAAAGAACTAAAGATCGAAGTTGCAACCCATGTCGACTCTAGTCTACGACTTAGGCGAAGTCACACTCGAGGTCGACTCCGAGTGTGACTTGGATCGCAATGGTTGGAAAAATTTCGAACGCTGGTGCATTAAATGCGCATCACCTACCACCAAAAGTTCGAATTTACTCCTCACTATTTAATATATGTCAAATGGAAAGAAGAGGGTTAGCTAATGCATCGATGAAGCTTTCACCTTCCAAGTTTTTAGCATTCAAACGCTCATTAAGAAGATCTAAAAGAAGAACTGTGCTCTTTGACTGCAAGTGCTCATCCATTCACTGTCTCTACAAGTTCTTCGATGAGCTGAAAATCTGCCTACACATTCGTAAAGTGTAGACTCTTGTTTTGATTTTTTATGTTTGTGGTTCCACTTAATTTGGTGTTGGAGACTAAGACCAAGTGAAGGCAAAGTAGTGCGTGGTCGGAGTGTGTCTCGTCACCTACTTGTGCAAAATTTGTGAAGGTCCCCATAGAGCTAAATTCTAAAATAGAGCAAGATCCCTAACTGTATTTCCATTGAGATAGTGGAACCTAGGGCACAAGGATATTTTCCTGGAGGAGTGGAGTAGGGATAGTTGTCTCAAATCGCTATAATATTGTGTTTGATTTGTTTGCTTCATATACTTTTCACTCTCAACATTTTTCATTCTAGAGGACTTGTGTCTTAAGGAGTTATATTCAAATTACTAAAAGAATTTTAAAGAACCTAATTCACCCCTCTCCTCTTGGATTTTGCCATAAACTTGGAACCAATAATTACAACCTAGTAGATCCTACAGATTATGTGATTCTCCATGTAAAAGTAAAGAGTTAGCATTAGGTGTACTACAGGAACTTCTTATTAAAGCAAGAATAGAATCTATCATGTAAATCCATTATGATCCGATTGCTGAGATCGTGGAAACTACTTGGGGGTCGTGATTCTATTTTGACAACCTAATGACTTATAGGGGTGCAACTCGGGTCGGGTTATATTGGGTTGGAGCCAACCCATACCCTAAGCTAACCGGGTTAGAGTAAACCCAAACCCAAATCCTAAGAAATTAATCTGGGTTCGGACCGGGTTCGCATTGGTTTTGGTTTGGTTTCGGGTTAGAATTCGAGTTACCAATAAACTATTTTTTTCCAAATTTAATTGTAATCTAAAAGAAAATTATTGGAATATACATACCTGTGTTTATGAAGTCAAGCCTCACGCTAAATTCTGCAACATCTTTTCAAAAAATTCTGTAACATCATGCTGAATTCTGCAATATTCTTTGAATAAACTCTGCAAGCAATTTTTTAACACCCTATAGACACAAATAAATGACAAATTAGTTAGTTTTATGACTAGTTGGTCATTTCTATTTAATAGTTAATGAAAATGACTCAAGTGTAGCAAATAGAAAATGAACATATCATACCAACTATTGTAATTAAAACTAAACATTATCATACAAGTTGCTGAAATTGAATTCAAACCGAATATTTATCATACAAATTGCAAAAATAGAAATTGACCACTTGTCATACCAATAAACTTAAAACATGAATCAAATTTATACTACAATCTGAAATTCATACTAACAGATTTCTCATACTAACAGAAAGTATAACAAGAAATAGATTTATCATGCCAACTCAAATTCAAATATAATCCACATAACAGTTATTCAAAGAAACTAAATCTAAATACACTAAGCATAATGGTTCAACATTCTAATCTAATTTAAGTGCAATCCAAATTTAAGATGACAATATAAATAAATCTCAAGTTTAAATAAGTTTACATCCACTTTTAAACAAATTCAAAATTTAAATGAGTTCATGTCTCCAAAGTTTCCAAAAAAATAAAAAACTATACGAAGACTTCTAAGTAATTTCTCACTTGATTTCCATCTGCATTTCTAATGTCAAGTTCTTCCTCATCGATTTACATCTTTGAAAATAATATTGTGGCGCCCCGAACCGAGACGTCACTTCCTTACCTCAAGATCTATCGATTGGTAAATGTGAATCAGGATTGTTGCCCTGATCACGCGGCGGGTTTTTAATTGGAATACGTCCAAATTTTTTTCGATTATTCATCTGTCATCATTCATAATCTTGACATGACAATCATCACACATTGTGACATTTCACTTGTAATAAAATTCATCATTTCATTCATAGCATCTTTATATGCCTGTCGTTATACACTGAATCATCGTATAAATCATACTTTCATACATTCAGTCATTAATTCACATGGAACTTAGAACTCTAACTAAGTTCGAATATACATAAACACATAGCATCTTTACCTGCCTTTTTGCAGTGAAAGATTCCTTGTCCTAAGTATCATGTTTCATATCCATACATCCATACATTCAACAATTGAATCATATATAGAACTTAATATTCTCATTAAGTTCACATACACATTAGCTTACCTTAGCATATTTATGCTTTTTCATTCCTCATAGCCTTCAAGGCTATCATCATGTACCTTCCTCCATGTCTTAGGTTCGCAACCTTCGGAGTTTCCTCGGTACCTGTCTAAGGGTTTGGAAAACAAAACGTGAGTGACAACTCAGTAAGCAAGCGTTTTAGGGCAAGGCTTCTTGAAAACCTTTTTCATAAACATTGGGAATACCTTGTTCCTGAGGACATGCATATGTCCTAAAATACCATCATGAAATCCTTTATTATAAGGACAATTTCATGTCCTTGAATGCTTTCATAAAGCATTCATTCTTAAAATCATTTACAAGCCGCGCCTGGGCTTGTTTAGGCAAAACATATACATTTTACCTTTAATGATGAGTTTCCATTAATCTTATATGAACATTTTTAATGTTCATAGCCATTACATGAAATCATTCGGTTGCCAGTGGACATTTTCCGTCCAAAACAACATAAATACTTAGGCAACGGAGACATCTCATGTCTCAAAACATCATTAACATAAACCATCATAAAATTCCTTAGCCAAGAGACATTTTATGTCTCAAAACATCATTAACGTAAGCCCTCATAAAATCCTTTAGCCAAGAGACATTTCATGTCTCAAAACATCATTCACATAAGCCATCATAAAACCAAGAGACATTTCATGTCTCAAAACATCATTCACATAAGCCATCATAAAATCAAGAGACATTTCATGTCTCAAAACATCATTTACATAACCTTATTGGCAATGGACATTCATATGTCCTTAAACATCATTCACATAAGCCTTTCTCGGCAAAGGACATTCTCATGTCCAAAAACATTCTTTATTTAGGCTCTTTTAGAAATGAACATAAATCCTTTTCATAATTCCCCGTCTTGGGGCTTGTTTATAGCAAACAAGGAAAACCATTTTCATGAATGCATTTGCATAAACACATTTCCTTTAATTCTTGTTATTTACACTTTTGTGTAAAACCCCCTTTCTTTTAGGGTAACTATTTCATAGAAATCCCTTTAGGATACTTTCATAAAATCATATTTTCATAACCCAATCTTTGGGCTTTTCAGAAATAAAACATAAGCAAATGCATTTCTCTCCATCCAGTAGTGACACTTAGCAAGTGATCATGCTACCTTTTGGAAGAGAATCCTTAACAGCACGCTAGCCAGGCGGCTGTTCACTTATCCTGCTCCCATCTCAGGGAGGGCGCCGCTGGCACTCCTGCCATCCCTTAGCGACTTGGCCTTATGTAGAGTGGGCCCCGGTCATCCCAACCGTGCTCTACAACCAGCCTATTCCTTGTACCGGTGCACCGTACGTTATCCTAACGAACCGCAGTCCGTTTTGGTTTGAAGAACCACAGGCCGCAACCCATGTTCTTTTAAACCGGGATCACAGACCGCAGCCTGCATCCATATGCACAAAAATCATAGACCGAAGTCTATATTTAACAATTATTTTCAAAACCATATCACAGACCGCAGTCCGTGTCAACTTGTAAGCGAGCGCACCCACTTTAACAAGTTGTTATTTGAAATCCAGTTTTAGGATGACCTTCCTTAAATTCCTTTAGAAAAGTTTTGAGTAAAATATTTTGATAAACATTTGAAACGTTTGAGAAACCATACATCTTAAAATCCTTTTAATAAAAGAATTTCAAATCCTTTGAATTTTCACAAATAAATCATATTTTCCTCTAATATTTTCTTGGTTTCTATTTCAGGATCTTTTGTTTACAAAAGTTATGCAATTATGCTATCCCCTTGTCCTTCACCTAAAAATTTAATAATTGTCCACATATCAATCATTTTCACATAGAGGAAAATTGCATAGTCTTTTGCATGCCATCAAGCAACCTGAAATTAAACCATTTTATGAAATCAATCATAGGAGGTTGGTCATCCATAAATCCCTTTCAACACATCCGTAGAAACATTTTTCCAACATTTTCAACATAGATTTCCTTATCCAAAGGAAACCAAAACTGTTCAAATATCATTTCAAAACATGTGGACTATGTCCAAAACGTAATTTAATATTGAATTATCTTGACCTAGTAAAACAAATCTTTTTCATCATTGTTTATCGCGAGTTATTGTAGAAATAACTCAAAACTCATTTACCAAACATATTTTGTGAAAAAGGATAAAATTCTCTTTTTCTTATAAAACGCTGTTGAACCATATCATATAGAACTTGCTTCCTCAAAAGTAAATTCTTAAAACCATCGATATCAAACATGAAGTCCTTAAAACAACATTAACATGGAGAACTTGCTTACTCATAAGCAAAATTTCTCAATTCCATTAACATGAAGCATTCCCATCCTTGGCAACACTTAGGATAAGTTATTTATCTTAAGAAGTGTCGCTTGCTTCCCATGAAGCAAACCTTGAGACTTTTCATTAAAGTCATCATTTTTCAAATCTTATGGCTTTGCATTAAAGCCGTCATATTCAAAACTTGTGCTTGCCCATTCGTTAAAACATAAGCATAAACATAGACATTTCAATCATATCAATCACATAGAAAGAAAATGCATTTTAGAAAGTTTGCTTGCTTACCTGAGATCGCCATAATCCCTTTTCCTTCCATTCTTTTCCTTGCCTACATGACATAATATGGTTTTTCATACATTTCTTGTCATTGCATTCCATTTAGTTTTCCAACCCATTTTCATTAGCATATATCCTTCATAATTCATCATACACATATATGGCTTAATTTGCATATATTAACACCGTTTTCACACATTTGGCTATCACACATCATAGCCTATACATATAACATGCACATAACCCTAAAATTAGGGTATTTATTCCAATATCATAAAAATTCATTCCATATGCATCATTCATAGCTTTATTAAGCTTACTTTGCAATTTTTTCCATTTTTTCCAAAAATACACATACGGGTGTTTCTTCTACGTACATAGCATTGCCTAAACTTCATAATTCAAATCCAAACTTTTGGATTAATAACATGTCATTCCAAACAGATCCATAAACATGAAATTCATCTCATTTTCATGCATTTTTGCATAAAATCATTTTTCATAAATCATTCATCACCCGTTTATCATTATCCCTTCACATAAGCTCATTTAGCACTTAAACATGATGCATTTCTTAAAATTTCTTAACTCAGAAATTTAACCCATTTTCCAGTGGGTTAATTAACCTTTAATACCACTTTACTTAAGGTATTTTCATGGGGTTTAAATCCATTTTCCATAGGTTTCCAAAACAGTTAGTTTGGAACCCACTTTTAACCCGTTTAACGTGTCTTTTGACACATAGCCTTAGGCAGTTGTATAAATCCGAAATTTCAGCATATAATTGCACTTTTCTTGATCCATATTTAATTATTTAACACATAACTAAATTTGGATCATTTCTACACACGTTTCATATTTCTTTTTGATTTCTTTCTCAAACTAACCCCATATGCTGAAATCAGGCGTGCTGAAATCTTAAAATCTTGAATTAATATCAAATCAAGTATTTTTGATCTGAAATTTCTACCATACCTTAATAACTTTATCAATTAACTTTCATGAAAGTTTCAGCACGAAATATTAACACTACATATTTATTTGGGGATTTTTACCTTGCTGAACAGTAAACTCCATTTCCAGTCAGCCTGAATGACGTTATTTATGGGGTCTATTTACACCCATCAAAATCTCATTTTTAATTTTTTTCTGTTATCCCCAATATGTTTTGTATATCCTGTAAAATTTTCAGCCCGAAAACCCTTGTAGAAAAATTATTAAAAATCCTTTTCTACAGATGATCCTGTAACCCGTTTTACCCTGTTTGGGCTAATATTCACGGATTTTTAATTCCCAACATACATATCCTTTTCAGCTGAAACTTTGGTCGTTCCTTAATCATAGCATGAGGATTGTTCTCAAAAATTTTCATGATAAAAATCATCCATTTACTGTTCCGACCATAATTTAATTTTCAATATCATATACTTACTTGAACTTGAGTGGATTCAATCCAAAATTGAGAAGCTTGCTTTCCTCCACTTCTCCTCTTTCTTTCTTCCTCTTTTTCCCTTGGTTTTCTTTCCCTTTTTGCTGGAATTTTTGGACGTGAGCTGCTGGTTCCCCTTGGACGTTTTCAGCACTTAGAAATTTTTTCCCAAAAACCCTTTCAACTCAACGTGCACAAGGCATGCATATAGCTGGATTTTTCCCAATTGTGGGACCCACTTGTGCTGCAATTCCACACACTTAAATGCACCCTTATCTACCTTATGTGTTGGCACAATTACAGCCAAGTAAAATGGGTTTTTACCATTTTCTAAAAATCAAAAAGGCAACTTTAATCACAACCATCCACTTGTCCACAATTGCCTTTCTTTGCTTAGCCCTTAAGCAACTTGTTACTTGTTCTCCAAGAAAGCCATTTATCATGGTAATTAGCTTAATCCATTCCATTCATCTCATAGATTTCATAATTTTATTCCATCGTTTCAAATTTCATCTCAATCCGACGTTTCTACGTCAAGTTATGACCACTTGAATATATCTTTTGGATTTGGGAATACAAATAATTAATTAGCACCCTAATCCTATCATTATTCCCTTAATCCAATCCATTCAACATAAACATCTCATAATTTTATTCAACCGTTTCAAATTTCAACTCAATCCGAGTTTCCTAGCTCCCGTTACACGCGTTTGAAGTTAACGGTTGAAATGAACATATACTTAAAAATTCATAATTCTCATTTCATCAAGAATTTTCATGATCTTTTAATTCCATAATACCAAGCCTAATATTAACAATTTTCATCTCAAATTTCACTTGAATCCGCCTTCTAGGCGTTGAGTTATGAATTTTCTAATATTTTCCTTCACACTTGACAATTTCCATCTTTATTTCCATAATTCATTTTAAATCACGAAAAATGATTTTTCATGATATAATTACACACTTAAATCACAAATAATTCATTCTAAACCCATTATCTCATTTGGGCTTAAAATGCTTAATCACATCATTAATGCTAACCCATAACCCTAATTGCCATAATTAGCAAAAATCATAAAATACCTTCATAATTCCATAATTCATAAATAATCATCAAATACATGTTCAATGCATACATATGGCTTACTTGGGTTAGGGTTTCACAATCCTCCCCCCCTTATAACAGGTTTCGTCCCGAAACCTATTACATTCCATAAATTGGGGTATGACTTATATAAAATTATCAATCCATCATCTTTCTCCAATCTTTCAATGGTTCACTACGCTTCCACTGCGCTACTCTGTCTTAGTAGCATTTTAGCCTTGGTCTAACAGATCCATCAATTGTCTTTATTATTCCATGTTCACACATGGGTTTTTCATTAGCATTTGCCTTTCATTTGTGTCATTCCACACTATTTTCACTTATACATGGAGAATTGCATCATTTCTCATCTTATCATAGGGTAAGTCTTAAGTTACCCATTCCAACATATCAAATAAAGATCTGTGACAATCATTTCCCTTCTTACACATACAATTCATATAATATGAATATCTTCATTTCTATAGCAAAAGAGCAAGCATGCTCTCACATACAACTTCATATACATTTTAGCAAAGACACTTTTGCTAACTCATTCATTCATAAAAATCTATAGCCATCATTTTCACATATCATTATACATAATACATTCATTCTATATTATAGAGCAAAAGTCGCTCTCATATAGACCAAAAGTTGCTCTCGTATGGAGTTTCATACATAAAATTTCATACATATCTTAGCAAAAGTCACTTTTGCCAAGTTATCCATTCCTTCTCCTCTCATAATGTCTACCATTAGATTTTACCATCGTAGACTATCCATTAGGAATACCGGTTATTAAACCAGTCTAAAATATTTTCTTCTTCAGTTCTCTTTCTAGTTTCCATAAACTAGTAAGGGTCCTTATCATTTTTAAACTTTCCTAACCTCATTTCTTATGGATATCATAGAGAAATCATTTCTCTCGTATCTATCTTTCAATCACATCGGGATTGAGGAGCATTCCGGCAATCATTATTGCCTTCGTTCTTCTTCATTTTTCTACCATCTCTTGCTATGATATACCAACTTTTGTGGTATCATATGTGTGATCTTCTTTTCCTTCTATGCATGTTAACTAGGCATAGTTTGCTACAACTTTCTGCAATAATTTGCAGAGATTTTCTATCAGTTATAACTATCAGTTAAGTTATCCTTTCTTATTCATTTCTTTCCTTACGCCAGGTTCTTTAATTTTCAGTGGCAAGTTATCCTTGCCCTGACTATACATGTTAATTACCAACATGTGTTACACCCTGATGTTCTATTGGAAGACATTTCTTAACAAATTCTTCCAAATTACCTTCTTTGATTATGGCATAATAGCCATTTAGGGTTTCCTATTTCTTGTAAGCATTGCCAATCAATGCTTGGACATTTCATTTTAACTACATGTTCAAACCTTGAACATGTTCTTAGGTTCACTCAACAATTGCTCAGTCTGTATAAAATCCAATTCACCTGAGAACTTAAGTGGATACCGAGCTAGAAAGGCATCAATAACCTTCCCGTTTACTTCTATCTTATCATTATCAACCTTTAAGGGTTTGGGTACTAGGTAAAAATATATTACCTATACCATTTTATCTTTTCCAAAGGCCCTGTATTATTCTTTCTATCGAAGCCACACAATCTTGGGCGGCCTACTGCATAGCTCTTTCTACCTGTGAGATATTACTCTTTGCGGTAACACCTCAAATCCTTTGACTTAAGGTTTATAGTTACCCGTCGTCAACGAGCTTATGGACTCACTTGTCCTGGTCGTTTAGATTTGCCATTAGCTTCTCTTCTTCCTTGTTTACTCATATCAATAACTGCCTATCCCTTGTTCAAAACAAAGGCGATAAGCATTTAGTAGAATGCATCATATAGCATTATGTCAATAGCATTTCTCATTATAATTTTCATTCATATCACACATAGTCAACATGATCATTTCTGATCATAAAATCATCATACATAGTCAATAACATAATCTAGAAAGATCAATGATCTTTCCTTTTTCATATATACTTAGCACTTGAATAAAATCAAATGCATTCATATTTTCATAACATCAAATATTAAGAGTCAAAAGAAACTCCCGTTTTCTACCTTTCTCATTTCTATCTTCACATTTCATAGTGTAAGGTTGCTTTTCCCTACACATATAGATTATATTTGCATAATCTGTCACTTTATCATAATTATAAACTCTAAACCAACAATCACTTAGAAAGTTGGCACCTTGGTGCCTTCCATATGTCACCATGACACTGTACCTTAAACATATGTATCATATAGCACAGTCACGTGCTATCTTAGGTAAGGTGTGGTCAACCTTAGCTATGGGAGGTCTCTTTGTAGGGTTCCATAACCCGTCATCTATTCTGATCCTCTTCTATCCTTTGTCTTTTCTTAAACTCTCTTATCTCTTACTTCATCTCATTGTCCTCATATCATTTTTCCTTCGTATACCATCTATTTCATGAAACATAGCGACCAGCTACATTTCCTTAATTAACCATATCCTTGTGTCACAACGACACACAATATAAGACAATACATATCGTATGTGTCTTATAGTCTCAATCTATTTCTTACATCACTTTCCATTTTTCTTCTATAGCTGTCCATCAATCTTTGTTGAAATATCATCTTTGTGATATCAAGCCTTTGTTTTCCATGCCTATTTATCACTCCATATTCTGATACCAACTTCTGTGGCATCAGACCTATCCTTTCATCATCCTTTATTTTCTCCTTACCACGCCTGTTTACCAATCCTTGCTCTGATACCATGCTCTGTGGCGCCCCGAACCGAGACGTCACTTCCTTACCTCAAGATCTATCGATTGGTAAATGTGAATCAGGATTGTTGCCCTGATCACGCGGCGGGTTTTTAATTGGAATACGTCCAAATTTTTTTCGATTATTCATCTGTCATCATTCATAATCTTGACATGACAATCATCACACATTGTGACATTTCACTTGTAATAAAATTCATCATTTCATTCATAGCATCTTTATATGCCTGTCGTTATACACTGAATCATCGTATAAATCATACTTTCATACATTCAGTCATTAATTCACATGGAACTTAGAACTCTAACTAAGTTCGAATATACATAAACACATAGCATCTTTACCTGCCTTTTTGCAGTGAAAGATTCCTTGTCCTAAGTATCATGTTTCATATCCATACATCCATACATTCAACAATTGAATCATATATAGAACTTAATATTCTCATTAAGTTCACATACACATTAGCTTACCTTAGCATATTTATGCTTTTTCATTCCTCATAGCCTTCAAGGCTATCATCATGTACCTTCCTCCATGTCTTAGGTTCGCAACCTTCGGAGTTTCCTCGGTACCTGTCTAAGGGTTTGGAAAACAAAACGTGAGTGACAACTCAGTAAGCAAGCGTTTTAGGGCAAGGCTTCTTGAAAACCTTTTTCATAAACATTGGGAATACCTTGTTCCTGAGGACATGCATATGTCCTAAAATACCATCATGAAATCCTTTATTATAAGGACAATTTCATGTCCTTGAATGCTTTCATAAAGCATTCATTCTTAAAATCATTTACAAGCCGCGCCTGGGCTTGTTTAGGCAAAACATATACATTTTACCTTTAATGATGAGTTTCCATTAATCTTATATGAACATTTTTAATGTTCATAGCCATTACATGAAATCATTCGGTTGCCAGTGGACATTTTCCGTCCAAAACAACATAAATACTTAGGCAACGGAGACATCTCATGTCTCAAAACATCATTAACATAAACCATCATAAAATTCCTTAGCCAAGAGACATTTTATGTCTCAAAACATCATTAACGTAAGCCCTCATAAAATCCTTTAGCCAAGAGACATTTCATGTCTCAAAACATCATTCACATAAGCCATCATAAAACCAAGAGACATTTCATGTCTCAAAACATCATTCACATAAGCCATCATAAAATCAAGAGACATTTCATGTCTCAAAACATCATTTACATAACCTTATTGGCAATGGACATTCATATGTCCTTAAACATCATTCACATAAGCCTTTCTCGGCAAAGGACATTCTCATGTCCAAAAACATTCTTTATTTAGGCTCTTTTAGAAATGAACATAAATCCTTTTCATAATTCCCCGTCTTGGGGCTTGTTTATAGCAAACAAGGAAAACCATTTTCATGAATGCATTTGCATAAACACATTTCCTTTAATTCTTGTTATTTACACTTTTGTGTAAAACCCCCTTTCTTTTAGGGTAACTATTTCATAGAAATCCCTTTAGGATACTTTCATAAAATCATATTTTCATAACCCAATCTTTGGGCTTTTCAGAAATAAAACATAAGCAAATGCATTTCTCTCCATCCAGTAGTGACACTTAGCAAGTGATCATGCTACCTTTTGGAAGAGAATCCTTAACAGCACGCTAGCCAGGCGGCTGTTCACTTATCCTGCTCCCATCTCAGGGAGGGCGCCGCTGGCACTCCTGCCATCCCTTAGCGACTTGGCCTTATGTAGAGTGGGCCCCGGTCATCCCAACCGTGCTCTACAACCAGCCTATTCCTTGTACCGGTGCACCGTACGTTATCCTAACGAACCGCAGTCCGTTTTGGTTTGAAGAACCACAGGCCGCAACCCATGTTCTTTTAAACCGGGATCACAGACCGCAGCCTGCATCCATATGCACAAAAATCATAGACCGAAGTCTATATTTAACAATTATTTTCAAAACCATATCACAGACCGCAGTCCGTGTAAACTTGTAAGCGAGCGCACCCACTTTAACAAGTTGTTATTTGAAATCCAGTTTTAGGATGACCTTCCTTAAATTCCTTTAGAAAAGTTTTGAGTAAAATATTTTGATAAACATTTGAAACGTTTGAGAAACCATACATCTTAAAATCCTTTTAATAAAAGAATTTCAAATCCTTTGAATTTTCACAAATAAATCATATTTTCCTCTAATATTTTCTTGGTTTCTATTTCAGGATCTTTTGTTTACAAAAGTTATGCAATTATGCTATCCCCTTGTCCTTCACCTAAAAATTTAATAATTGTCCACATATCAATCATTTTCACATAGAGGAAAATTGCATAGTCTTTTGCATGCCATCAAGCAACCTGAAATTAAACCATTTTATGAAATCAATCATAGGAGGTTGGTCATCCATAAATCCCTTTCAACACATCCGTAGAAACATTTTTCCAACATTTTCAACATAGATTTCCTTATCCAAAGGAAACCAAAACTGTTCAAATATCATTTCAAAACATGTGGACTATGTCCAAAACGTAATTTAATATTGAATTATCTTGACCTAGTAAAACAAATCTTTTTCATCATTGTTTATCGCGAGTTATTGTAGAAATAACTCAAAACTCATTTACCAAACATATTTTGTGAAAAAGGATAAAATTCTCTTTTTCTTATAAAACGCTGTTGAACCATATCATATAGAACTTGCTTCCTCAAAAGTAAATTCTTAAAACCATCGATATCAAACATGAAGTCCTTAAAACAACATTAACATGGAGAACTTGCTTACTCATAAGCAAAATTTCTCAATTCCATTAACATGAAGCATTCCCATCCTTGGCAACACTTAGGATAAGTTATTTATCTTAAGAAGTGTCGCTTGCTTCCCATGAAGCAAACCTTGAGACTTTTCATTAAAGTCATCATTTTTCAAATCTTATGGCTTTGCATTAAAGCCGTCATATTCAAAACTTGTGCTTGCCCATTCGTTAAAACATAAGCATAAACATAGACATTTCAATCATATCAATCACATAGAAAGAAAATGCATTTTAGAAAGTTTGCTTGCTTACCTGAGATCGCCATAATCCCTTTTCCTTCCATTCTTTTCCTTGCCTACATGACATAATATGGTTTTTCATACATTTCTTGTCATTGCATTCCATTTAGTTTTCCAACCCATTTTCATTAGCATATATCCTTCATAATTCATCATACACATATATGGCTTAATTTGCATATATTAACACCGTTTTCACACATTTGGCTATCACACATCATAGCCTATACATATAACATGCACATAACCCTAAAATTAGGGTATTTATTCCAATATCATAAAAATTCATTCCATATGCATCATTCATAGCTTTATTAAGCTTACTTTGCAATTTTTTCCATTTTTTCCAAAAATACACATACGGGTGTTTCTTCTACGTACATAGCATTGCCTAAACTTCATAATTCAAATCCAAACTTTTGGATTAATAACATGTCATTCCAAACAGATCCATAAACATGAAATTCATCTCATTTTCATGCATTTTTGCATAAAATCATTTTTCATAAATCATTCATCACCCGTTTATCATTATCCCTTCACATAAGCTCATTTAGCACTTAAACATGATGCATTTCTTAAAATTTCTTAACTCAGAAATTTAACCCATTTTCCAGTGGGTTAATTAACCTTTAATACCACTTTACTTAAGGTATTTTCATGGGGTTTAAATCCATTTTCCATAGGTTTCCAAAACAGTTAGTTTGGAACCCACTTTTAACCCGTTTAACGTGTCTTTTGACACATAGCCTTAGGCAGTTGTATAAATCCGAAATTTCAGCATATAATTGCACTTTTCTTGATCCATATTTAATTATTTAACACATAACTAAATTTGGATCATTTCTACACACGTTTCATATTTCTTTTTGATTTCTTTCTCAAACTAACCCCATATGCTGAAATCAGGCGTGCTGAAATCTTAAAATCTTGAATTAATATCAAATCAAGTATTTTTGATCTGAAATTTCTACCATACCTTAATAACTTTATCAATTAACTTTCATGAAAGTTTCAGCACGAAATATTAACACTACATATTTATTTGGGGATTTTTACCTTGCTGAACAGTAAACTCCATTTCCAGTCAGCCTGAATGACGTTATTTATGGGGTCTATTTACACCCATCAAAATCTCATTTTTAATTTTTTTCTGTTATCCCCAATATGTTTTGTATATCCTGTAAAATTTTCAGCCCGAAAACCCTTGTAGAAAAATTATTAAAAATCCTTTTCTACAGATGATCCTGTAACCCGTTTTACCCTGTTTGGGCTAATATTCACGGATTTTTAATTCCCAACATACATATCCTTTTCAGCTGAAACTTTGGTCGTTCCTTAATCATAGCATGAGGATTGTTCTCAAAAATTTTCATGATAAAAATCATCCATTTACTGTTCCGACCATAATTTAATTTTCAATATCATATACTTACTTGAACTTGAGTGGATTCAATCCAAAATTGAGAAGCTTGCTTTCCTCCACTTCTCCTCTTTCTTTCTTCCTCTTTTTCCCTTGGTTTTCTTTCCCTTTTTGCTGGAATTTTTGGACGTGAGCTGCTGGTTCCCCTTGGACGTTTTCAGCACTTAGAAATTTTTTCCCAAAAACCCTTTCAACTCAACGTGCACAAGGCATGCATATAGCTGGATTTTTCCCAATTGTGGGACCCACTTGTGCTGCAATTCCACACACTTAAATGCACCCTTATCTACCTTATGTGTTGGCACAATTACAGCCAAGTAAAATGGGTTTTTACCATTTTCTAAAAATCAAAAAGGCAACTTTAATCACAACCATCCACTTGTCCACAATTGCCTTTCTTTGCTTAGCCCTTAAGCAACTTGTTACTTGTTCTCTAAGAAAGCCATTTATCATGGTAATTAGCTTAATCCATTCCATTCATCTCATAGATTTCATAATTTTATTCCATCGTTTCAAATTTCATCTCAATCCGACGTTTCTACGTCAAGTTATGACCACTTGAATATATCTTTTGGATTTGGGAATACAAATAATTAATTAGCACCCTAATCCTATCATTATTCCCTTAATCCAATCCATTCAACATAAACATCTCATAATTTTATTCAACCGTTTCAAATTTCAACTCAATCCGAGTTTCCTAGCTCCCGTTACACGCGTTTGAAGTTAACGGTTGAAATGAACATATACTTAAAAATTCATAATTCTCATTTCATCAAGAATTTTCATGATCTTTTAATTCCATAATACCAAGCCTAATATTAACAATTTTCATCTCAAATTTCACTTGAATCCGCCTTCTAGGCGTTGAGTTATGAATTTTCTAATATTTTCCTTCACACTTGACAATTTCCATCTTTATTTCCATAATTCATTTTAAATCACGAAAAATGATTTTTCATGATATAATTACACACTTAAATCACAAATAATTCATTCTAAACCCATTATCTCATTTGGGCTTAAAATGCTTAATCACATCATTAATGCTAACCCATAACCCTAATTGCCATAATTAGCAAAAATCATAAAATACCTTCATAATTCCATAATTCATAAATAATCATCAAATACATGTTCAATGCATACATATGGCTTACTTGGGTTAGGGTTTCACAATCCTCCCCCCCTTATAACAGGTTTCGTCCCGAAACCTATTACATTCCATAAATTGGGGTATGACTTATATAAAATTATCAATCCATCATCTTTCTCCAATCTTTCAATGGTTCACTACGCTTCCACTGCGCTACTCTGTCTTAGTAGCATTTTAGCCTTGGTCTAACAGATCCATCAATTGTCTTTATTATTCCATGTTCACACATGGGTTTTTCATTAGCATTTGCCTTTCATTTGTGTCATTCCACACTATTTTCACTTATACATGGAGAATTGCATCATTTCCCATCTTATCATAGGGTAAGTCTTAAGTTACCCATTCCAACATATCAAATAAAGATCTGTGACAATCATTTCCCTTCTTACACATACAATTCATATAATATGAATATCTTCATTTCTATAGCAAAAGAGCAAGCATGCTCTCACATACAACTTCATATACATTTTAGCAAAGACACTTTTGCTAACTCATTCATTCATAAAAATCTATAGCCATCATTTTCACATATCATTATACATAATACATTCATTCTATATTATAGAGCAAAAGTCGCTCTCATATAGACCAAAAGTTGCTCTCGTATGGAGTTTCATACATAAAATTTCATACATATCTTAGCAAAAGTCACTTTTGCCAAGTTATCCATTCCTTCTCCTCTCATAATGTCTACCATTAGATTTTACCATCGTAGACTATCCATTAGGAATACCGGTTATTAAACCAGTCTAAAATATTTTCTTCTTCAGTTCTCTTTCTAGTTTCCATAAACTAGTAAGGGTCCTTATCATTTTTAAACTTTCCTAACCTCATTTCTTATGGATATCATAGAGAAATCATTTCTCTCGTATCTATCTTTCAATCACATCGGGATTGAGGAGCATTCCGGCAATCATTATTGCCTTCGTTCTTCTTCATTTTTCTACCATCTCTTGCTATGATATACCAACTTTTGTGGTATCATATGTGTGATCTTCTTTTCCTTCTATGCATGTTAACTAGGCATAGTTTGCTACAACTTTCTGCAATAATTTGCAGAGATTTTCTATCAGTTATAACTATCAGTTAAGTTATCCTTTCTTATTCATTTCTTTCCTTACGCCAGGTTCTTTAATTTTCAGTGGCAAGTTATCCTTGCCCTGACTATACATGTTAATTACCAACATGTGTTACACCCTGATGTTCTATTGGAAGACATTTCTTAACAAATTCTTCCAAATTACCTTCTTTGATTATGGCATAATAGCCATTTAGGGTTTCCTATTTCTTGTAAGCATTGCCAATCAATGCTTGGACATTTCATTTTAACTACATGTTCAAACCTTGAACATGTTCTTAGGTTCACTCAACAATTGCTCAGTCTGTATAAAATCCAATTCACCTGAGAACTTAAGTGGATACCGAGCTAGAAAGGCATCAATAACCTTCCCGTTTACTTCTATCTTATCATTATCAACCTTTAAGGGTTTGGGTACTAGGTAAAAATATATTACCTATACCATTTTATCTTTTCCAAAGGCCCTGTATTATTCTTTCTATCGAAGCCACACAATCTTGGGCGGCCTACTGCATAGCTCTTTCTACCTGTGAGATATTACTCTTTGCGGTAACACCTCAAATCCTTTGACTTAAGGTTTATAGTTACCCGTCGTCAACGAGCTTATGGACTCACTTGTCCTGGTCGTTTAGATTTGCCATTAGCTTCTCTTCTTCCTTGTTTACTCATATCAATAACTGCCTATCCCTTGTTCAAAACAAAGGCGATAAGCATTTAGTAGAATGCATCATATAGCATTATGTCAATAGCATTTCTCATTATAATTTTCATTCATATCACACATAGTCAACATGATCATTTCTGATCATAAAATCATCATACATAGTCAATAACATAATCTAGAAAGATCAATGATCTTTCCTTTTTCATATATACTTAGCACTTGAATAAAATCAAATGCATTCATATTTTCATAACATCAAATATTAAGAGTCAAAAGAAACTCCCGTTTTCTACCTTTCTCATTTCTATCTTCACATTTCATAGTGTAAGGTTGCTTTTCCCTACACATATAGATTATATTTGCATAATCTGTCACTTTATCATAATTATAAACTCTAAACCAACAATCACTTAGAAAGTTGGCACCTTGGTGCCTTCCATATGTCACCATGACACTGTACCTTAAACATATGTATCATATAGCACAGTCACGTGCTATCTTAGGTAAGGTGTGGTCAACCTTAGCTATGGGAGGTCTCTTTGTAGGGTTCCATAACCCGTCATCTATTCTGATCCTCTTCTATCCTTTGTCTTTTCTTAAACTCTCTTATCTCTTACTTCATCTCATTGTCCTCATATCATTTTTCCTTCGTATACCATCTATTTCATGAAACATAGCGACCAGCTACATTTCCTTAATTAACCATATCCTTGTGTCACAACGACACACAATATAAGACAATACATATCGTATGTGTCTTATAGTCTCAATCTATTTCTTACATCACTTTCCATTTTTCTTCTATAGCTGTCCATCAATCTTTGTTGAAATATCATCTTTGTGATATCAAGCCTTTGTTTTCCATGCCTATTTATCACTCCATATTCTGATACCAACTTCTGTGGCATCAGACCTATCCTTTCATCATCCTTTATTTTCTCCTTACCACGCCTGTTTACCAATCCTTGCTCTGATACCATGCTCTGTGGCGCCCCGAACCGAGACGTCACTTCCTTACCTCAAGATCTATCGATTGGTAAATGTGAATCAGGATTGTTGCCCTGATCACGCGGCGGGTTTTTAATTGGAATACGTCCAAATTTTTTTCGATTATTCATCTGTCATCATTCATAATCTTGACATGACAATCATCACACATTGTGACATTTCACTTGTAATAAAATTCATCATTTCATTCATAGCATCTTTATATGCCTGTCGTTATACACTGAATCATCGTATAAATCATACTTTCATACATTCAGTCATTAATTCACATGGAACTTAGAACTCTAACTAAGTTCGAATATACATAAACACATAGCATCTTTACCTGCCTTTTTGCAGTGAAAGATTCCTTGTCCTAAGTATCATGTTTCATATCCATACATCCATACATTCAACAATTGAATCATATATAGAACTTAATATTCTCATTAAGTTCACATACACATTAGCTTACCTTAGCATATTTATGCTTTTTCATTCCTCATAGCCTTCAAGGCTATCATCATGTACCTTCCTCCATGTCTTAGGTTCGCAACCTTCGGAGTTTCCTCGGTACCTGTCTAAGGGTTTGGAAAACAAAACGTGAGTGACAACTCAGTAAGCAAGCGTTTTAGGGCAAGGCTTCTTGAAAACCTTTTTCATAAACATTGGGAATACCTTGTTCCTGAGGACATGCATATGTCCTAAAATACCATCATGAAATCCTTTATTATAAGGACAATTTCATGTCCTTGAATGCTTTCATAAAGCATTCATTCTTAAAATCATTTACAAGCCGCGCCTGGGCTTGTTTAGGCAAAACATATACATTTTACCTTTAATGATGAGTTTCCATTAATCTTATATGAACATTTTTAATGTTCATAGCCATTACATGAAATCATTCGGTTGCCAGTGGACATTTTCCGTCCAAAACAACATAAATACTTAGGCAACGGAGACATCTCATGTCTCAAAACATCATTAACATAAACCATCATAAAATTCCTTAGCCAAGAGACATTTTATGTCTCAAAACATCATTAACGTAAGCCCTCATAAAATCCTTTAGCCAAGAGACATTTCATGTCTCAAAACATCATTCACATAAGCCATCATAAAACCAAGAGACATTTCATGTCTCAAAACATCATTCACATAAGCCATCATAAAATCAAGAGACATTTCATGTCTCAAAACATCATTTACATAACCTTATTGGCAATGGACATTCATATGTCCTTAAACATCATTCACATAAGCCTTTCTCGGCAAAGGACATTCTCATGTCCAAAAACATTCTTTATTTAGGCTCTTTTAGAAATGAACATAAATCCTTTTCATAATTCCCCGTCTTGGGGCTTGTTTATAGCAAACAAGGAAAACCATTTTCATGAATGCATTTGCATAAACACATTTCCTTTAATTCTTGTTATTTACACTTTTGTGTAAAACCCCCTTTCTTTTAGGGTAACTATTTCATAGAAATCCCTTTAGGATACTTTCATAAAATCATATTTTCATAACCCAATCTTTGGGCTTTTCAGAAATAAAACATAAGCAAATGCATTTCTCTCCATCCAGTAGTGACACTTAGCAAGTGATCATGCTACCTTTTGGAAGAGAATCCTTAACAGCACGCTAGCCAGGCGGCTGTTCACTTATCCTGCTCCCATCTCAGGGAGGGCGCCGCTGGCACTCCTGCCATCCCTTAGCGACTTGGCCTTATGTAGAGTGGGCCCCGGTCATCCCAACCGTGCTCTACAACCAGCCTATTCCTTGTACCGGTGCACCGTACGTTATCCTAACGAACCGCAGTCCGTTTTGGTTTGAAGAACCACAGGCCGCAACCCATGTTCTTTTAAACCGGGATCACAGACCGCAGCCTGCATCCATATGCACAAAAATCATAGACCGAAGTCTATATTTAACAATTATTTTCAAAACCATATCACAGACCGCAGTCCGTGTCAACTTGTAAGCGAGCGCACCCACTTTAACAAGTTGTTATTTGAAATCCAGTTTTAGGATGACCTTCCTTAAATTCCTTTAGAAAAGTTTTGAGTAAAATATTTTGATAAACATTTGAAACGTTTGAGAAACCATACATCTTAAAATCCTTTTAATAAAAGAATTTCAAATCCTTTGAATTTTCACAAATAAATCATATTTTCCTCTAATATTTTCTTGGTTTCTATTTCAGGATCTTTTGTTTACAAAAGTTATGCAATTATGCTATCCCCTTGTCCTTCACCTAAAAATTTAATAATTGTCCACATATCAATCATTTTCACATAGAGGAAAATTGCATAGTCTTTTGCATGCCATCAAGCAACCTGAAATTAAACCATTTTATGAAATCAATCATAGGAGGTTGGTCATCCATAAATCCCTTTCAACACATCCGTAGAAACATTTTTCCAACATTTTCAACATAGATTTCCTTATCCAAAGGAAACCAAAACTGTTCAAATATCATTTCAAAACATGTGGACTATGTCCAAAACGTAATTTAATATTGAATTATCTTGACCTAGTAAAACAAATCTTTTTCATCATTGTTTATCGCGAGTTATTGTAGAAATAACTCAAAACTCATTTACCAAACATATTTTGTGAAAAAGGATAAAATTCTCTTTTTCTTATAAAACGCTGTTGAACCATATCATATAGAACTTGCTTCCTCAAAAGTAAATTCTTAAAACCATCGATATCAAACATGAAGTCCTTAAAACAACATTAACATGGAGAACTTGCTTACTCATAAGCAAAATTTCTCAATTCCATTAACATGAAGCATTCCCATCCTTGGCAACACTTAGGATAAGTTATTTATCTTAAGAAGTGTCGCTTGCTTCCCATGAAGCAAACCTTGAGACTTTTCATTAAAGTCATCATTTTTCAAATCTTATGGCTTTGCATTAAAGCCGTCATATTCAAAACTTGTGCTTGCCCATTCGTTAAAACATAAGCATAAACATAGACATTTCAATCATATCAATCACATAGAAAGAAAATGCATTTTAGAAAGTTTGCTTGCTTACCTGAGATCGCCATAATCCCTTTTCCTTCCATTCTTTTCCTTGCCTACATGACATAATATGGTTTTTCATACATTTCTTGTCATTGCATTCCATTTAGTTTTCCAACCCATTTTCATTAGCATATATCCTTCATAATTCATCATACACATATATGGCTTAATTTGCATATATTAACACCGTTTTCACACATTTGGCTATCACACATCATAGCCTATACATATAACATGCACATAACCCTAAAATTAGGGTATTTATTCCAATATCATAAAAATTCATTCCATATGCATCATTCATAGCTTTATTAAGCTTACTTTGCAATTTTTTCCATTTTTTCCAAAAATACACATACGGGTGTTTCTTCTACGTACATAGCATTGCCTAAACTTCATAATTCAAATCCAAACTTTTGGATTAATAACATGTCATTCCAAACAGATCCATAAACATGAAATTCATCTCATTTTCATGCATTTTTGCATAAAATCATTTTTCATAAATCATTCATCACCCGTTTATCATTATCCCTTCACATAAGCTCATTTAGCACTTAAACATGATGCATTTCTTAAAATTTCTTAACTCAGAAATTTAACCCATTTTCCAGTGGGTTAATTAACCTTTAATACCACTTTACTTAAGGTATTTTCATGGGGTTTAAATCCATTTTCCATAGGTTTCCAAAACAGTTAGTTTGGAACCCACTTTTAACCCGTTTAACGTGTCTTTTGACACATAGCCTTAGGCAGTTGTATAAATCCGAAATTTCAGCATATAATTGCACTTTTCTTGATCCATATTTAATTATTTAACACATAACTAAATTTGGATCATTTCTACACACGTTTCATATTTCTTTTTGATTTCTTTCTCAAACTAACCCCATATGCTGAAATCAGGCGTGCTGAAATCTTAAAATCTTGAATTAATATCAAATCAAGTATTTTTGATCTGAAATTTCTACCATAACTTAATAACTTTATCAATTAACTTTCATGAAAGTTTCAGCACGAAATATTAACACTACATATTTATTTGGGGATTTTTACCTTGCTGAACAGTAAACTCCATTTCCAGTCAGCCTGAATGACGTTATTTATGGGGTCTATTTACGCCCATCAAAATCTCATTTTTAATTTTTTTCTGTTATCCCCAATATGTGTTGTATATCCTGTAAAATTTTCAGCCCGAAAACCCTTGTAGAAAAATTATTAAAAATCCTTTTCTACAGCTGATCCTGTAACCCGTTTTACCCTGTTTGGGCTAATATTCACGGATTTTTAATTCCCAACATACATATCCTTTTCAGCTGAAACTTTGGTCGTTCCTTAATCATAGCATGAGGATTGTTCTCAAAAATTTTCATGATAAAAATCATCCATTTACTGTTCCGACCATAATTTAATTTTCAATATCATATACTTACTTGAACTTGAGTGGATTCAATCCAAAATTGAGAAGCTTGCTTTCCTCCACTTCTCCTCTTTCTTTCTTCCTCTTTTTCCCTTGGTTTTCTTTCCCTTTTTGCTGGAATTTTTGGACGTGAGCTGCTGGTTCCCCTTGGACGTTTTCAGCACTTAGAAATTTTTTCCCAAAAACCCTTTCAACTCAACGTGCACAAGGCATGCATATAGCTGGATTTTTCCCAATTGTGGGACCCACTTGTGCTGCAATTCCACACACTTAAATGCACCCTTATCTACCTTATGTGTTGGCACAATTACAGCCAAGTAAAATGGGTTTTTACCATTTTCTAAAAATCAAAAAGGCAACTTTAATCACAACCATCCACTTGTCCACAATTGCCTTTCTTTGCTTAGCCCTTAAGCAACTTGTTACTTGTTCTCCAAGAAAGCCATTTATCATGGTAATTAGCTTAATCCATTCCATTCATCTCATAGATTTCATAATTTTATTCCATCGTTTCAAATTTCATCTCAATCCGACGTTTCTACGTCAAGTTATGACCACTTGAATATATCTTTTGGATTTGGGAATACAAATAATTAATTAGCACCCTAATCCTATCATTATTCCCTTAATCCAATCCATTCAACATAAACATCTCATAATTTTATTCAACCGTTTCAAATTTCAACTCAATCCGAGTTTCCTAGCTCCCGTTACACGCGTTTGAAGTTAACGGTTGAAATGAACATATACTTAAAAATTCATAATTCTCATTTCATCAAGAATTTTCATGATCTTTTAATTCCATAATACCAAGCCTAATATTAACAATTTTCATCTCAAATTTCACTTGAATCCGCCTTCTAGGCGTTGAGTTATGAATTTTCTAATATTTTCCTTCACACTTGACAATTTCCATCTTTATTTCCATAATTCATTTTAAATCACGAAAAATGATTTTTCATGATATAATTACACACTTAAATCACAAATAATTCATTCTAAACCCATTATCTCATTTGGGCTTAAAATGCTTAATCACATCATTAATGCTAACCCATAACCCTAATTGCCATAATTAGCAAAAATCATAAAATACCTTCATAATTCCATAATTCATAAATAATCATCAAATACATGTTCAATGCATACATATGGCTTACTTGGGTTAGGGTTTCACAAATATGCATCAACCTAGACAAAAAAAATGCATGTAACTTTTAACACTAAGAAGATAATAATCATAAAAATCATCCTAGAAATTAAGTTACCTCAAGTATGCTTTGGTAATAGAGGAAGAGGTGATTTGTCTGAACTAGAGTTGGTAATGCCTGAAATACGTATATATATTAATATTACAAAAAAACATACATAATTTATGAAAAAATTATATAAATTATATCGGGTTTGGACCGGGTTGGTGTGAACCCAATTTTGGTTTCGGGTTTCTACGGGTCGGGTTGAAACCGGGTCAATTATGAAAAAAATCTAAAAAATAAAACCCATTTTTGGTTTTGGTACCGGGTTGGGTCGGGTGGGTTCGGACCGACCCGGTACCAAGTTGCACCCCTAATGTCTTAGCACAGTGGCCATATTTGGATACAAAAGGTTTGGGTTGAGAAAAGATGTGAGTTGGTATGAAATAGAGATGATATTTTAGAAAACTAAAGAGAAACACTTAATCCTGAATTCCAAATCATCTGCACTTAGAGATTTTTCATATGGGGGTAAGGTAAAATTTTCTGCTTTTAAATCGAAGTTGATAAAAAATATTTTTTTCAAGGTTTCAGTCTTTTTTTAGGTCTTTGGGGTTGTTTTTTTTTTTTTTTTTATTGAAGGAGCTCAAAGGCTAAGGGGGAAAGCAAAAGTTTTTGGGAGTTTATGGGAGAAGTACTGTGTTAGTGAGAGCCAAAGGGGGTATTTATAAATGAATTCCCTTCAATTCTTCCATGAAATCCACATCCTTGGAGTGCATTGCCATGATTAGCGTCATATGCTTTCATGCCTTACTTCACGTCAATAGTTGTGGTTCAGATCTAGCATGCCCATCTCTGCTCATTTCAGCTCCTTGTGTTGCTCTCTTTTTTTATTTTTTATTTTGTTATTATTATGAACCGAACAACCATGTGTTGGGACATTGCTCATACTACCAAATTTTCTTGAAGTTCAGCTGAATTTTTAGAATCGCTATTGTAGTCGCATCAACTTATGATGGCATTTTGCATGTTTTTTTTTTTCAGAAGAATGATCCTATTAGTCCGGGCTAAGTAAATGCTCTACTTAGCCTACATCAAAAAACCTATTTACAATAATTATTTTTTCTTTTTCTTTATATACTTATTTATCTAAGTGCATTTAATATATAAACTAAATTTTACTATTTTTTGATATGTGTATATATGTTTTTAGATTTTTAAAAATCTGTGTATATATTATCTAAAATACCCCTATTTTTAAAAATTTTTAAAAATATATATCCAAAAATAGTAAAACTTGGTTATATGTAAAATAACTTAGATAAATAAGTGTATAAAGAAAAATAAAAAAATTATTGTAAATTGATTTTTTAAGGTGGGCTAAGTAGGACATTTACTTAGCCCAGTTAACAAGTTCGTTTCTCTTTTTTTAACCTATCCATGGTGTTTTGTTCTTTGTAGCCCAACTACTTTCTCTTCTTCAGTTTCACACATCTTCCATTTCTATTATTTTTCTTCTTTGAGCTCCATGTCCCCTAGCATTGCATGCCCATGCTTTTCTTCGTTTCTCTTTTGAACAGCTAAGGGGACGTTTGGTAATGTGTAAAATTGTGGGATTGCAAGAAATAGTGGTAAATGGAAAAGAGAATTTTTTAAAAAATATGTAATTGATAGGAAATGATATGGGTATAGTTGGAATAAATAGGTTTGTTGTATATAGTTGGTAGGGAAAATGATTGGAATGTAGGGGTAAAAATGAGAAAAATAGTGTGATTGATGGAAGCCAAATCCCATGAGAAAATCAACCTTCCCGTTCCATTTTTCTATAGAAGTTGTGTGTTATCAAACTATTCCTTTTATATGTCACGTCCAATTAATTCCTACATGTAATTAGATTGGGTTGAGGCTAAATGCACTAGATGGCACTTAGCCTTAGTGCACCCGAATGCATTTAACTCATTTTTAAAATTTTTCTCAAAAATTTTATATAATTATTAATTGAAGTGTGTTTAACATGTGTATCAATTTTTAGCATTTTTGGATTATTCTAGATATTTATTTTTGGTTTTTAAAAATTAGTGGCATTTTAGGTAATTTAAAATTACTAAAATATTACTAATTTTTAAAAATAAAAAATAAAAATCTAAAATACTCCAAAAATGGTAAAAATTGATGTATATGTTAAATACATTTATATTAACAATTGTATAAAAAAATTTAAAAAATTAAAAATAAATTAAAGCACTCGGATGCACTGAAGCTAAGTGCACCCCGGTGCCCTGTTTCAGCATCCAATTGGATTTTAGCTATGAAGCTATCTACACAGTTTTTTAAATGGTCACATCAATTTGACAAACATGTCCTTTAGGCTCGTTGCCTTGCAACAATTGCTTTTCTTATTTTTACAGACTTCTTTTTTCTTTCAGCAGCCAACTGGTTGGCGTTAGCTTGAATTTTAAATGATTTTTTTCCGACTAGTAGTTAGTGTCAATTCCACATTTTTTATTTTCAAAATATTATTTTAGTTTTTCTAAGCTCGTATTCAATTGCAGTCGTGGTCTAGTCTTTCTTCTTTTTGTCTGACTCCATCGCTGATCCACGGGGCTTTTTGAATCCCATCCAGCTGCATTCTTTTGTGCTGTTTTTTTTAAAAAGAAATCCTCTCCTTGCCCTGTTTCTTCATCACCAACCATGTCGAGAGTAGTGAGTTCGTTAGGGTTTATTTCCACCAACATGCCTCATTTATCTTGATCCCAGTCATCCTCCTTTTGATTTTCTTTTCTATTTTCGTCATCAGCTTTCCAAAACCCTGAGCTTCACCAGCTTTTTTTTTACACTACAAGTTCCAATTAGCTCTAAGGCCTTTAATCTTTAGTTATTTTAACTCAGACGATGTGTTTTAAACCATGGGCCCCATCACAGTTAACCTTGAAAAATAAATAAATTATGTGGTTTTATTGATATAAGGTCATACAAATACATTGAAAAAATCAACGGCCAAGTTTACAAGAAACAAGAGTGTAGATACCCCTATCTTGGGGCCAAATAAATATAACAAATATTATATACATATAGAAATAAAGAAAATATGTATATGGGCCAAAAGGCAAAGCCAAACTACTACAAGCAAGAAGAAGTCCACAACCAACTACCAATGGGCTCTTAACCAATGACCCATAAAGAACAAGACCAAGCAGGCCAAGGAAACTAGGCTTACCCGTCCAAACGAGCTCATCACAGTAGCCCACAAGAGCAAAGCTCCAACAACCCACCAAAAAACAAGCTCTACCCAGGGGCTGAGCTCCACAGCACAGCCCAAGGAGCAAAGCTCTAACAGCCCACTAACAGGCTCATATAGTTATGGCCCAAAGGAGCCAACCCCAGTAGAATGGCCCACTAGAGCAAAGCTCCAGTAGCCCACCTCGACTCAAGCCCAACAACAACTCTTCTGCAGCACAATAAAAATGTAACAAAGCATGTTTTTACCCAACAGTTTATGTCCAGCAACAACATGCTATTACCCAAAGCATGTGGAGAGCTCTTACATTCCAGTAGTAGCCCAGCTCCTCTATAAATAGAGAACCATTTCTCGCAGCTAGAACACACAAGGGAAGGCATCCTAAGAGGAGGAGGAGATAATGTAGAATTCAGTTCTACTTCCTATCTTCCCCTCTTCATTTTCAGCCTTTGAGTCTTCCTTTTTTAGCCCTATTACAGCTCCATAACTCTGTAAACAAATTCTTCTTCTCATTTCTATTTCCATCACATGTCTATGTAGTTGCTTTGGATCAAACAGATTGTTGTAGTAGCTGTTTGATCTAAAGACAAGAACTCATACTCTGTAAGATTAGTGCCTTTTTATGTACTGAAATGGGATCTAATCTTCCCTTAATGATCAGTAGTGATTCCATCTAGTTTTACAAGTTTCTTAGTCATTACAGATGTGCATATATGCTGTGATTAGTTGGACCTGTCACTAACGTTTTAGTGTCCCGAAGTTGCAGCTAATCTTGTCCACACTGTCTAATTTCTCCCAGCAAGATGCATAACCATTATGATAGAGAATCCATGGGTAAAACATCCGCATTTTGACATGATTTAAGGAACATGTTACTGACAAATTTTATTGTATAAGAATTCAAGAGTCCAGAACATATGCTGCTGGTTCAAACATATGCATGATTCCAGAACATATGTTGTTGATTCAGACATGTCCATGGGTAAAGCACTTGCAGTTTGATGATTAAAGAATAATTACTGACATGTTTTATTACAAAATACTGTAGGGTTTCAAAGTACATGCTACTGGCCCAGACATTTGAAGCTCAAAATTCGAATCCATGTCCCTTTTCTACCAATGATCATTCTCTAAAAAAATGCTTACTAACCACTTTCCTATTTGATAAGAGTTACAAGTTTCAACCCATATGATCAGGTCTAGATTTTTACTAGGATGGAGAGAAATCCCAGTGTGGTGCCTCTGGCTTGAGGCAACGGAGCCTTACTATGGGATCATTTTCGATTGGTAAATATGACACAGGATTGTTGCCCTGATCACACGGTGGGATTTTTTTGAATTTCATTTTTTATATCTATTTCATTTAACGAAATTTTTTTTCTTTTTCTTTTTTCATTTAATTTCAATTCATTCTTTTATAGTAATTGATTATACCCATATCATTAACATGAGATCACCTGCTCAATTCGACAAAATATTATCTAAATTTAGTATCAACATTTAGATATCACCTTACTTTTAGTTTATACATAATCATACATTTAACCTTTAAATTCACTTGAAGATTAGAACATGTCAACTTGTATGTTAAAGCTATCCTCAATTTGATTACCATTCATCCCATACAGAATTTCTATCCATGACATAATACAGGTAAGATATGACATTAAAATTCTCTTATTGGAACCTTTGTTTCTTCTCCTGTCTTGTGCTGCATCTCTATAGGGTTGAAAAAATAAAACGTGAGTGATTAACTCAATAAATAATCATATTTTTTTTGTAACACTTTCCTATAGACAATTCATATAAGCAATTTCATATAAATATTTTCATAAAACCTTTGCACATCTAAATCTTGGGATTTTTATAAGCAAAACATATGCAAATGCTTTCCTTTCCATTCGATAGTGACACTTACTAAGTGATAATCTACCTATAGAAAAAAAACTTTCATTCAAACATAACTATTCATATGTTAGCACGCTAGCTGGGCGGCCATCCATTCATTTTTCTCCCATTTTTGGGAGAGTGCCGCTAGCCTTGAAACCTTAGCGACCGGTCATATATAGAGGAGGATCCATTATGCATTCACCCCTACATGGACCTAATATTGGATCTTTGCGCGCATCATGTATCATTCACATTCATATTCACAATCTCATGCTAGCATGATTTTATAGAGTAACACAATGATCATTCTCTTTTTTTCTTTCAAATTGAGGGCTTGACATAATTATTTTATCACAATTGGTGAAACAGTATTCACAACATATTTTTAGGATGGTCACCCTTAAATTTTATCTGAATAAAATGTGCAATAAGTCATTCAATCATTTGAAAAGCTAAGCAATTTCAAGGCATTTGCATCTAATAAATCATTCAATCAATTGAAAGTAAAAAAGTTTCAAATATTAATATTTGAGAAGCAAATGACATTTTTAAAAGTTTTGCTTGATTTCAAATATCATTTTATAAAAGCATCAAACTTTCTATAAAAAAATTCTTTTGAAATAGATTTTCTAAAGGCTTGCTTTCCTGTGGGAAGTTCAACTGGTTCCCTCGACTTTTCCTTGCCTCTTCCTAAATAAGTGAAAATAATCACTTATACGTTTATATAATAACATACACTTGCAATGCTTTATCCTTGTTATTAATTCATATTTATCACTTAATCCCAACCCCCTTATGGTTTATATCAAGCAAACTTTAGTAAATTCTTTTCTTTGAGATAAACTTTTCCGAACTCTTTAGTTTCAATGTTTACATCACCTAATTTCAACTTGCATTCGATTCTTGCAAGTTAATTTTAATAGTTTTCTTCATGTTTATCATATATTTTCTCTATCTATTACTCAAGTAATCACATACCTATATAATCTCAACGGTTAATTACTTGTTCTATCCAAATCTAAATCTTAGGCATGAAACTTTTGTACTTAAATCTTTCATCCTTAATCCATTTTAAGTCATTTGTAATTAAAATTTTTGGAATTTATACCCATTTTCAAAATGGCCCTTTATGCCCCTATATTGGCCTTAAATCTTTCTCACGTTGCACTTTTTGCATACCTATTTGCCAAATTATTAATTGTCAATACTTATAACCATTTCAAGGGTTAACATACACCCTTTAGTAATTTAATTTCTTATAAATTTCTGGAATTCTCATCACTCATTAATACAACCCTATCTAGCCTTAATTTTACTAAGTTTTGCTCTCCTACATATAGCTCAACTCAACATACATGTAAAAACCCTTGATCGCTAACTCTTTAAACCCAAAATTTAACACACCCCATCTGTTTAATCATGGGATAAACATATATATATATATATACATATACGTACAGAATTTTGCTTCCATCATATCTAGCTTTGGACGTCCACACCTATGTATATATACATGATTTATTTCACACTTGTAATCATTAATACATAACCTATATAATGGCCTATCTTGCTTGGACATTTATCAAGCATTCAAGGAGCTATTTAATCATACTTTAAACATTTATAAACCATCATAATATTAAACTTAAACTAAGCATAGCTTGGGTAATCAAATGCAAATTTTAGAAAATTATAACCAACTCATATCAAGGGGCATTCCACCCCATTAAATGCATAAAAAAATATAAAAAAAATACCATATATAAAATTCCTTAACTTGTTGCAATTTAATTAGACCATAACATTCATACTTAGTTAGGCATTATTTAAACATAGCATGGGATAGAAATTTATAAATGAGCCTACTATTTTGGACGTCAACATTATCATATATACTTAAAATTAAATTTTTTTTAATTCCCACATCTATATGTCATTAAGGGTAACTACTTACCTAAATGTTTGAAGATGAATTTCAATTCCTTGAAACCTTCCAAGTTGCACTTGTTCTTCTTCTTCTCTTTTTTTTCTTCCCCTAGCAAGCTAAAACCGTCCAGCCCCTTGCTGCCTTTCTATTTATATTGTTGCTGAATCTTATCTCTTAATGCCACCTCATAAATCACATTATATATTCACAATTTTAGTGTTTAATCGCTGCTTAAATCACAGCCCTTCGTCTGGCTTTATTGCTGCAATTTTTGTCTATTTGTTAACTTAGTTTCCACCCCCATTAACATGTTGTCCACGTCCTCTATGTGCTGCCCTTTTATTTAATTTTTTCATTTCATTTTAATTATCAAAAAACATCTTAAAATCCCTTACTAAGACACGTCCAAAGTGAGCTGCCCAAATTAATTTTTCACTTTTTATTTTAGTTGACTTTTTTTCTCCATAACTCACCCTCATTTGACACCTCATTTGGAGTACCCAAAGTCAACTTTGACTTTTCCATTCTCATGATGACAAACTACTTTTTAGAACTCATAAGTCAATGGTAAGTAAGGGAAATAATCATGGCATTACCCATCCCTAATTGTAATGTGGTTTAGGGTTTTATAACAAAGTTTAACATAATCTAATCCATTCATCATTTAGGATATCTTAACTTAGTTATACATAAAAAATCTCATGTCAAAATGATAAATATATACTAAGTTATTGGCAAAATAAAATTAATTCATGAAATTTCATGAGATTCCTAGTCATTTAACAACCTTCTAATTAATATTTTTATGATCCAAACCATTCATTATGTAGAACATACCAACTTAGGCTTTCTCCTAAAACTTCATATAATTTCACCTTGTATATCATAAGATATGAATTCATCAATCACTTAATCACAATTAAAATGAAAATGTGGCATTAATTATCATGCCACCTCACCATCTCTACATTTAGTTTGTCTTTTAGTGCACACTTTTCTAAGTTAATCAAAATGATTAACTTAATCACCTTGCATAATTAATCTTCCTAATTTCATTCATTTAAACCAAAGGGTAAGTGACTTAACACTATTGCCCTTCATACAAATTTCAAATTGCATTTACTAAGATTCAAAGTAATCTGGGTTTCTCACTTAGTTCATCATAGCATTCAAGAAGGGTTCTACAGCTTGGCGACTCTACTAGGGACGGTGATACTAGCTTGCACTGGACAGATGAAAATGAGAATATGAAGATCATCTCATTGTTCCCTTCTGATAGCAAGATGAAATAAAGTTTTAAACCAAATAACGCCCAAAAATGAATTTACCCGACTAGTTTTTAGGTCAAGAGGCATCTATCTCATAAACCCAAGAGGGCTCGTAAAGGGAGAAACTATTAAGTATCAGCTCGTAACTGTTCGCACATATAAAAGGCGTCTAGAGGAATGGTTTCCAGGAGTTGGATTGTTAATTGTCATTAAATAAAATTTTGCCAAAAAAATCACACCTTAAAAAGGAGTCACACCTTCAAACCTAAAAAGTTTAAAATTCTAAAAGGGATTGACTCAGGTAATTTAGGAAAACTCCCTAAGGCATAGGCTGTTGTGTATAATGTCGTAAAAGCCTGTCTGTATAAGACGAGTCTTGGAGATTAGTTTCTAGGAGTTAAATTGCCAATAGCCATTAAGCAAAATTTTGCTAAAAAATCACTCTTTTTCCAAACCTAAGAAGTCTTTTGGTCCAGAAGCCTCTTGAAGCAACTTTGGTCGATCAGATCAGATAGTCCTAAATCATATTACTGGAAGAACTCGAAACGTCCAGAGTTTGCAATAACACTCAAAAGACAATAACTTACAACACTTATTCAAAAGTCAGTCTTTTTATTCTGAAAATCATAAGAAAAATATTATTATTTGTTCATAATTATTGACCATCTTCATTGTTGACAAAGTTTTCCACCATAGCTCGAAAACACGGCAAGTCAACAACTGTCGAAGCCCCATGATCACAATTACAAAGAGGAGGAAGTGGCCTTAGAGCAAAACCGTAATGAAATCCAAAACATCGAAAGGCAACTCCGAAACTAATTAAGAAAAATGGAGGAACGAATCAAGCATCACCAAGGAGAAAGACTACCCTCAACCAAAATAGAAGATTTATGTCCTTTTTTTGACACGAAGTTGCCCGAGAAATTCGAAATACCAACTCTACCAATATACGAAGGGGACTCGTGCCCAAGGGCTCATCTTAAGCCTTTTGCGGCATCCTATATCCTTTAGTAAAAAGCAAAGAAGTTTTAATAAGGCTTTTCCAGCATAGTTTGAAGAAAGATGGACTAGAGTGGTACACATAACTTGATTACCGGCTGATAAAAACTTGGAAACAACTTTCACTAGCTTTCATGGATCGTTTTTCCTAGAAATTAAATTCTGCACTCAAAAGGGCCGATTTAGAAGCATTAAAGTAAAAAATATGATGAAACATTTTCAGAATGTGGTCAGATGGTGAGCATTGGTGTCAAAAATGAAGAACCCTTTGCCTTTAAATGAGCAGATCTCCATCATCATTAACTCAACTCACCCCAGCATCTCGGGCTATCTTATTTCACATCCATATGTCAACTTCACACAAATCCTCTAAGTGGGAGACCAAGTAGAAGCAAGAATCAAGTATGGGACTATCTCTCTATGGTTGTACTAAAGAAAAATGATGTGAAGGAAATAAGAACATAAAAATGACAACCCTTTAAAAACTTCAAATGTAAATGCCATAGATATGGTAACTAAGCCGACTCAAAGGAAAATGCCATGAGATTTTACACCCTTAGCCTAATCCTACACTAACATTCTCAACCTGCTCATCAAGAAGAATATGCTTACACTCTTAGCTCCAAAACCTCCACCAAATCTCCTCCCTAAAAACTATCGAGAAAATGAATTTTATGCCTATCACCACGGAAGAGGCCACTCCACTGAAAGATGTTATACCCTCAAGCATGTCATCTGAAACCTAATAGATGATGGAAAAAATCAAAATCTTGCAAAATTCCTATGAATATGTGATCTAAAATCACCTACCCATGCATGAAGCAGCTGTTGGTCCCGAGTTCATGGCAGTTACCCAAGAGGGGAGGGGTGAATTGAGTAATTTAAAATTCTTTGCTTAAACAAATTTTTTTTCTTTTTAGAATTAATCTCCTCAATGAAAGGATCAGTAAGTTAGAGAGAAATAATGCAATGAAACACAAGCAATCAAACTACTTCAAGAGAATGATTTATAGTGGTTTGGGCAACCTTCCCTACTCCACTTTTCCAAGCACACACCCGTTGTGGCTTGGGTTCCACTGTTATATTTTCAATATAATTTAGAGCAGCAACTCTCTTCTAGATTCTAGCTCTAGGGAACTTGTACAATCTCAGCACAAGTAGGTAACGAGTTTCACTCCAATCACACATTACTTTGCCTTCACTTAGTTTTGATCTCCAATATCAAACTAAGTGGGATAAATAAATAAATAATGAATAAAAAGATCTACACATTACGGATTTATGTAAATAGTTTCAAGCACGTACAAGAACTTGTGGACGCAGTAGTTGATTGAGCAATGCAGCTATCAGCAGTTTTAAAGCACAGTTCTTCTTCAAACTTCCTATATTTCACTTTAAATGCAAGAGAGAGTGGAAGGTAAGCTCATTCAATATTTTTCCAACAGTATTTACGTTCACTTAATGCTCCTTATATAATAAGAAGTAAGTTCGAACGTTCGGTGGTAGGTGGCGAGCATTTAATGTGCCAATGTTCGACTTTTTCCGACCGTTGTGAACTAAGTCGGATTTGGAGTCGACTTGGCACGCGACTTCTTTCAAGTCACAGGGTGAAGTCAACTTCAGGTGAGACTTCACTCAAGTCGTAGGCTGGAGTCGACTTCGGATGCGACTTCGGTCTTCAGCTTCCAACTCAAGTTCCAAGTTTAGGTCAACTTGGTCTCGGACTTGACCTAAGTCGTAGGTGGAGTCGACTTCCAGTGCGACTTCACTAGCCATAGATCATATTAGAACTGAGTGATCTTTATGTTGTGTATTGTTGGAATCAATGGAAAATTAAGCACAATCTGTGTTTTGATGATTAACAACTCAATTTGAGTAAGTTTTGAGTACTAATATGTTTTGTGAAAACTGTTTGAAGGATAGAAAATTAAAAATCAGAATCTGACAAATCAAGTTGCAAAACCAAGTCTACTCAACTATCGACTTCAGTCAAGTCGATACCCAAGTCGACCTTAGAATCAACTTAGAAAGTATCAGGACTTTCTAGTGTTGAATTTTGATCCAAGACAAGTGAAGTTACAAGGCCAAGTCAACTCCATCTGCGACTTAGGTGAAGTCGCAGACCCAAGTCGACTCCACCATTGACTTCAGGTCCACCTTCCAGCGTTGAAAATGAGATCCAAGATAGGTCAAGTCGCAAGTCCAAGTCGACTCCAACTGCTACTTGGGTGAAGTCGCAGACCCAAGTCGACTCCACCATTGACTTCAGGTCCACCTTCCAGCGTTGAAAATGGGATCCAAGACAGGTGAAGTCGCAAGTCCAAGTCGACTCCAACCGCGACTTAGGTGAAGTCGCAGACCCAAGTCGACTCCACCATTGACTTCAGGTCCACCTTCCAGCGTTGAAAATGGGATCCAAGACAGGTGAAGTCGCAAGTCCAAGTCGACTCCAACTGCGACTTGGGTGAAGTCGCAGACCCAAGTCGACTCCACCATCGACTTCAGATGCTCAAAACTTCCTGCGTTGAAATTCGAAACCAAGACTGGTGAAGTTGCACCTGAAGTCCACTCCATGTGCGACTTGAGTGAAGTCGCATACCCAAGTCGACTCCACATGCGACTTGAAGTGAAGTTGATCCCCAAGTCGACCCAGATATCTGACTTGAATCATATTGAAGATGAACATAGTCTAGACAAGCAATTCTATATGGTAAAATTTTTCAAGACTATATTCTACTCAAGAAAACTCATTTGGCTATTTCTATGGATTGCAAAAATCAAGAATATCAAAACACCTGAAATCCAAGGCATGAAGACAAAGTTTTCAAGAATAAATTGAACATAGCAAAGTTTCAAGATTGAGAATTCAGTGGAAGAACAAATATAAGATAAATGACAAGCAAGCAAGTTCCGAAAGAAATTCAAGTTCATCAAGTAAATATTCGCACTCAAAGTCGACTTCACCTGCGACTTGGGTGAAGTCCCACCTAAGGTCGACTTCATTTGCGATTGGGTCACAACGGTCGAAAAAATTCGAACATCGATGCATTAAATGCGCGCCACCTACCTCCAAATGTTCGAATTTACTCCACCATTATAAATATGCATTCAAGAGAACGTGCTAGAGGTTAGAAAGAGCATTAACTGATATTCAACTATCATCCTCTCAAGCGTTAAGTGATCAACACAAGTTTCAAGTGAAGAACTACGCCTCAACCTGCTGCATTCTTTAAAGCTAATCAAACCATCTCTTCTATGAGTTCTTCCACGAACTGAATCCTGCCTATACAATTTGTAAAGTCTAGATTTCTTTATCTGATTCATTATTTGTATTTGATACTTGATTTAATATTGGTATTTTAAACTAAGTGATAGCAAAGTAGCGTTGTGACTTGAGTGGGACTCGTCACCTACTTGTGCTGTGATTTGTACACGCCACTTAGAGCTGGAATCTAGAAGAGAGTTGTTGCTCTAGTTGTATTTGATAATACATAGTGGAACCCAAGTTACAAAGGGTGTGAGCTTGGAAGAGTGGAGTAGGGGAGGTTGCCCGAACCACTATAAAACCCTTGACTACTGCTGTGGTTTGCATTTATGATTTTATTTCTTTATTACTCTCCATATTATTCATTTATTTCATTAAGGGGATTAAATTAAAAAGGGAGAATTTTTGTTTAAGTAAAAATTTCAAAGTACCCAATTCACCCCTCCCCTCTTGGGTAATAGTCATAAACTTGGGACCAACAAGTGGTATCAGAGCAAGTCTTTGAGTTAAACCAAAGAGATCTTTTGAAATAACATCCCAATAAACTTCCACCCCTGCATTTGCCGAGGACCAATCTTTCACAAGATCGCCTCTATTTGATGGGACTAACTTCTGTTATTGAAAGTTGAGAATGAAACAATTGATCATAGCTATGGATATTGATTCTTGGATTGCTATCCAAGATGGTGTTGTGTTGCTTATTGATGAAAGAGCCTCCACATGGTCCGAGGAGGAAGTAAGAACTGTTAAAAGCAACGCAAAGGCCATCAACTCCCTCTTTTGTGCATTAATGGCATCGGAGTATGATAGAGTATCCTCATGTCAAACCGCTAAAGAAATATGGGACACTCTTACATCTATCTATGAGGGAATTTCTCAAGTCCAAGGGACTAGGAAAAATATTTTGATTGGAGAGTTATAAAGTTTTAAAATGCTTGAAACTAAAAATATTTCTGAAATATTTGCTAGATTTTCTAAAATTACTAACGCCTTAAAAATCTTGGAAAAGAAATTTCTGAATCCGAATAAGTAATGAAAATCTTAAAAGCACTACCCGAATCTTGGACTCCGAAGATAACGGCCATTGAAGAAACAAAGGACCTCAACACACTACGACTAGAAGATCTAATAAGCTCACTTATGTCTCATGCAAAAGAGTTATTGCCTTAAAAGCCGCACAAGCTTCAGACGACTCCACCTCATCCTCTCAAAACGACGACGAGGAGATTGCTTTGCTTACGAGAAGGTTCAGAAAATTCGTAAGAAAAGGGAGGAACTTTGAGAGCTTCAAAGAAAGAAATCCAAAGGAGAAAAAGAAGGAAACTACAAAGTGCTTTCAGTGTGGTGGTATGGGGCATATGCAAGCCCAATACCCAACGTCCGAAGAGACCAAAACTAAGGAGCGAAGAAAAAAGAAAGATAGAGGTGAAAACAAAAGATTTCAAAAGGTGAAAGGAAGAGGCATATACGTCAATGAGGAAACATCCACAACATGTAGCTCTTCAAATGAAGAAAATGAGGCCCCAAATTGCTCAAGGATTTGCTGCATAGCCACCATGGAAGAAGACCTCAACCTATGTTTTGCAGCAACGGAAATTTTAGAGGATTAAACCGCTTCAACAAACTACACGAGTAGTGAAGAGGTAACCTCTAACCCAAAATCTATTTTTATTTTTTCAAATGATTGCCTCAAATGTGCTGAATTGGAAGAACTACAACAAGGCTATCATTATATGAAGAAATAAAAAAATTAGAAAATAAGTTCACAATGAAGAAAAGACAATGTGATGCAGTAATTATTGTGAACGAGAAACTTGCCAAAAAAGTTGATCACTTGACAAATGAAATGAACACCTTGATAAGAGAGATGGAAAAACTTAAAAAGAAAAATAAATCGTTAAATGAATCACTTGCTAAGTTCTCCAAAACGTCAAAATGTTTTTGAACATTGTCGCCCAAAATAACAAGAGAGGACTTGGGTATTTCACACTTGAAAAATGAGAAAGTAGTAAGTCAAATGCTCCAAGGACTCATAGAAACCAAGCAAAACCCATCCAAGCTAAACCAAAAATGAATTATGTTGCTTGGACCAAAAGACCAACTTGGGAACCAACTACTACATGGCTTCCAACTCCAAGACTCCTGAGAACTTGTAATTTTTGCAATAAGATGGGGCACAAGGTATGTCAATGCAAAATGAGAAAACTACATGACCTTGGTGCAAAATTAGTTTGGGTACCTAAGATCATTGGATTTATGCCTTCAAAAGTAGATTAACGTAGATTCTAATGGTTAACTAACCCAAATGGACCCATAAAATGGGTACAAAAAAGATAAGCTCCACTAGATTTAATTTTTGCAGGTTTGTCTTAGAGCAAAGGCTAATAATATGTGGTTTATGGATAGCGGCTGCTCAAGACACATGACTGGAGAAAGAGGATTGTTCCATAGGATCAAATCGTGTAATGAAGGAACGGTTGCTTTTGGGAATAATGAAAAAGATATAATCAAAGGTAAAGAAAATGTTTATAAAATTTCAGATGCATGTATTGAGGATGAACTATTTGTTGAAGGACTCAAACACAACTTAATGAGTATTAGTCAATTATGTGATAAAGGTTATAAAGTTGTATTTGAATCCTCTATAAGCAATGTATTTGATGATGAGCACATAGTTTTTAGTGGCAAAAGACAAGAAAATGTATATTTGGTTTGCCTAGATGAACTTGATGAAAAATATCTAATAGCAATAGAAAATTATCCATGGATATGACATAAAATGTTTAGATACATTAACATGTCAAATATCAAAACTTTGTGGAAAAAGAGCCTTGTGGAAGGGTTACCAAAGCTCAAATATGACAAGGATAAGATTTGTAAGGCTTGTCAATTATCTAAGCAACCCAAAATGCCATTCTCCACCAAAAAGAAAATTTCAACGACTAGGCCACTTGAATTATTACATATGAATCTTTATGGGTCATCAAACATTTAAACTCTTGGTGGGAAAAAGTATGTATTTGTAATTGTTGATGATTTTTCAAGATTCATTTGGATTATACTCTTAGCTAGTAAGGATGAATCATTTTCTATGTTTGTCACGTTTTCAAATTTGGTGCAAAATGAAAAACAAAATACAATTATTTCTATTAGAAGTGATCATGGCGGTGAATTTGAAAATAAATGTTTCATAGAATTTTGCAATGATAAAGGAATTCACCATACATTTTCTGCACCAAGAACCCCTAACAAAATGAGATTGTTGAAAGGAAAAACTGGACAATACAAGAAATGGCTAGAACTGTGCTAAATGAGAGTAAATTGTCCAAAAGATTTTGGGGTGAAGCTGTAAGTACAGCTTGTTATGTATTAAACCGAATTACCATTAGAGCAATCTTGAAAAAGACCCCATACGTATCTTATTAGCTTTTGCTTCTCACATGGACTTTAATCATTTTCAAATAGATGTAAAAAGTGCATTTTTGAATGGATACTTGAATGAGGAAGTGTATGTTGAACAACTTCCGGGTTTTGAAGAAAATGATCAATCAAAATATGTTTACAAATTAACCAAAGCTTTATATGGACTAAAACAAGCTCCACGAGCTTGGTATGAAAGGTTGAGTAAATTTTTGATTGATCATGACTTTCAAAAAGGAAAGGTTGATACAACGTTATTTATTAAGTATAAAAATAATGATATCTTACTTGTTTAAATTTATGTTGATGATATTATATTTAGTGCTACTAATGAGACTCTGTGCCAAGAATTTTCTGAGATTATGTAGAGTGAATTTGAAATGAGCATGATGGGAGAATTAAACTTCTTTCTTGGACTTCAAATTAAGTAACAAGCAGAAGAGATATTCATAAATCAATTCAAGTACGTCAAGGAGATGTTAAAGAAGTTCGGAATGAAAAATAGCAAAGAGGCAAACACACCAATGAGTTCAACAATCAAAATCGACAAGGATGAAATTGGTAAATCTATCGAATAAAAACTATATAGAAGCATGATAGGATCTTTTCTATATCTGACTGCTTCTAAACCTGATATTCTATTCAGTGTTTGCATGTGTTTTAGATTTCAATCATGTCCTAAAGAATCACATCTAATAGCTGTGAAAAGAATTTTCAGATACTTGATAAATACTACTAATCTACAACTATGGTATCCAAAGAGGTCAACTTTTGATCAATCGGTTACTCGAATGCGGATTTTGCCAGTTATAAAGTAGATAGAAGAAGTACTAGTGGAACATGTCAAATTTCTTGAAAATATGTTGGTTTCATGATTTTCAAGAAAACAAACTAGTGTTGCTCTATCTACTGCGGAAGCCTAGTATATAGCCGCTTAGAGCTGTTGTGGCCAATTACTTTGGATGAAAAAACAACTTAGGGATTATGGTGTTGATTATCATGATATTCCAATTAGATGTGATAATACAAGTGCAATATTATTAAATAAAAATCCTGTGTTGCATTCTAGAACTAAGTATATAGACGTGAGACACCATTTCATTCGTGAACATGTTGAAAATCATAATATTTGTTTGGAATATGTAAAAATAGAGGACAAAATTGCAGATATATTTACCAAACCATTAGCAAAAGAATCATTTTATAAAATTAGGAATGATATGGGTATGATTGAATTTGATTAGAAATAAATATAATAGGGGGAGTGTTCTAGAAAAATCAAGTCGAAAGAGCCAAGTCGACTCTAGGAAGTCGAAGTCGACTTCAGGTGGGGCGAAGTCGACTCCGCATGGGCTAAGTCGACTTCGGTTAGGGCAAGTCAACTCCAGCGCCTGACGACTCGTCTTCCCGCGCGACCAACCATCCTTTTTCTTCATCTTTTTCTTTTCTTTCCCTTCTTTATTCCTCTTCTCCAGTGTCGAAACTCCTCTCTTTCCCTCTCTCTATTCATCTCACTCTCTCTTTGCTCGTTTCTGATTGTCTCACCCCTCTCGTTTCTATCTCTAAATACGTCTCTCTCACCGTTACTCTCTCTCTGTCTTTATCTCCTTGGTTGCCAGAATTCATCTCCTTTTCAATAATCTATCTCGTCGTTTTCTCTTTCTATTTTCTTTCTGAGTTCAGCTCATCATTCCAACTCTGAGTTTATCTCTAAGTTCTTCTCTATCTAAATTCAGCCCCTTCTCAGTTCAGTCCCTAAAATACCTTGCCTATATTAAGCTCTCCAAACTTCCCATTCTCAAATTCAAATTTGAAATCCATTTCCATCAATCAAATGGCGCCAAAACAAGCCATGTCTAGGCCTTCCAAATCCAATACAGGCGAGGGGGTACCCCGCCGATAATGGACTCCATCCAAGAAGGTCCGGGAGGAGGCCTCCGCATCCGCTAGACGCCGAGTGCATTTCTGCGAGGCCAATCCATCCTCATCCGCACCCCAACATGACAGCTCTAACACTGGGTCTAGTAGCAATACATTGTCTGCTGTGAACAGGCAGGGGACACCGACTCAACAGGCACAGGTCCTAAAGATGCCTACTACCTATTTCAGGACAGATCGGCAACATAGCAGATTCTACAGACATTTTTATGAGCGTAAGATTTTTGTCCCCAAGATTATTGATTTCAAATTCCTGCATGATTATGAATTCGGGATAGAAGAACTGTTGGAGTTTCAAGGATGGATAGGGCTTTTGAAAGCTGATGACAGGGTATATCCTGATTTGACCCGCATATTTTACTACCTATGGGATCAGGAGTATTACATTACCTTTGTCAAGGGAAGAGAAATAAACTTGGGATTTGGAGAAAGAAACCACAGGGACAATGCAATTCAAAGAATAACACATATGTTGGATGTCCCCAAGGAAGAGGAATCGATTCCAGATGGATTGTCACTGACTCAATTATATAACCAGTTGACAAAGAGCAACAAGTACCACCCAGGAATCAAATTCTTTCACTACATGGACCTATCTTCCAGACTTAGGGTACTCAGACTATTGATCGCTCACTGCATATACCCTAAAGGAGGAAGCCGAAATCAGTTGAACCCACAAGAGGCAGAAATCTTGTGGAAAGTAGAAAATAAAGTCAAGGTTAGCCTGCCTACACTACTCTTGGAAGCTTTGGCTTCAAAGAAGGATAACCCACGAGGCGTACTCCCATATGGAACCTGGATCACTCGGATTATGCATTACATGGGTGTAGACCTCGATGGTGAGCCATTCGAAGTGCTAAAGCCAACAAATGTCGTAAACAAGGCATTGCTGCAAAGGATGAAGATCAACGTGGAACAATTTAGGACTATCAGGGAAATAATGGGACAACCGGCCCAAGAGGAAGTCGGAGGAGCACATGCTAAGGGGGAGCAGTCCCATCTCCACCACCTGCAGGACCCAGCTGAGCCTGCATCGCCTCATTCACATGGGTCATGCTCCCCTCGAGGCTCTGAGATTCTTGATCTCCATCCACGTCCTCATATAAGGGACAATTCAGTAAATGCTATTTGGGAGTATTTGGAGTAGATGGAGGACAGACTTACCTCCCAAACAGCCGGGATTCATACAACAATTATGGATATGCATACTCGACAAGACCGTATGGATCAAGAACTTTGAACCATTAAATATTGGCTTGCATCAGGGAGCAGTTGAGTTCAGCCTATACCCGACCTGGATCCGTTTGTCAGCGAGTCTGTGCGGGGTGCACCCACAGCTCAGTCACTATCCTCATTCTACTCATCTGCCCATATCAGGTCCAATCCACTGGTCATCCAATCACCCTATCCAATCTCAACTTTTCAATACGCCAAATCTCAACTTCTTGATCTCCATTTTTGATTTCTTGACAAAAGGGGGAGAGTTAAGTCGAGTTTCTAGGATAGGAGTTGAGTTTGAGTTGAGTTTTAAGATAGTTTACTTTCTTTCATGGGATGGGTAGCTTGTACTAGGACATTTTGCATATTGTATAAAATGTTTTGATTATATATGAAAGGTCTGTTTATGTTTTGTTTTTGAATGAATTGAAATGGTTGAATGAATGACTTTAACTTGTGCCCTGTATGATATATGAAATTATTGAAAATGAAATATGTATGTTAATTTAATTAAGTTTGAAATGAAATGCAAATGACTCATGAATATCCTAAAATACCAAAACAAGACAAAAATGGTATGTTCTAAGTAAATGAAAGGTATAAACTCAAATTTATTTTATCAATCATCAAAAAGGAGGAGATTGTTGGAATCAATAGCAAATTAAGCACAATCTGTGTTTTGATGATTAACAACTCAATTTGAGTAAGTTTTGGGTACTAATATGTTTTGTGGAAACTATTTAAAAGATAAAAAATTAAAAATCAAAATCAGACAGATCAAGTTGCAAAACCAAGTCGACTCAGCTATCAACTTGAGTCAAGTCGATACCCAAGTCGACCTAAGAATCGACTTAGAAAGTAGCAGGACTTTCCAGTGCTAAATTTTGATCCAAGACAGGTGAAGTCTGATAACTTGTAAAAATACGAGTTATCATGGCCTATTTCAGACTATTTTTGCGTGTTAGTCCGAGGGATTAGGCTTAGTTTGCATTCATTTAGCTGAATTTTCACTCACTTTGTATTTTAGGAGCATTATTTAGTTTTTATGCATTTTTAGCATAAATTAGGCATTTTTAGTTCATTTATTTGATTTATTCATTTTTCGCAGGAAGGAAGGGCAATATAAAGGCATGCGGGCGAGTGGAATGCAGAACGAAACCAAGTCAAGGAGCAGTGGGATGGCACCTAGGCGCCACCCTACATGCCTTTGCCACAACTCCAACACATCCCGCAACCAAAAGCTTTCAGGGAGTTGGCGCCTAGGCACTAGCTAGGGGCACCTAGGCGGCAAGGCAAAGAATTCCTAGGGCATCCAGACAGGTTTCTAAGTTACCCAGCACACAGAGAATTGGCACCTAGGGGCCACTACACATCCATACGCGTGGATTTTTGTATATGTGCTGCGTAAACCACTTAATATAAATAGAAACCTAGGGCTGCGGGCAGAGAGTCTCAGAGAGTTAGAGAGAGAGACCAGAACAGAGGAGAGGTGTGGAGAGAGCCGCTAGAGCAGCCGCACAGAGAAGGAAAAAGATTTGTTCCCCTCGAAAACGGAAGAGGAGATCCGATCTCGCTGGTGGAAGCTTCCGGGATTTAGTTCTTCTCTTTCTTATTCTCTTTCCTTTCTCTTACCTTTTCTCTGTGCTCTTGGAGATGATTGTAACTTGATTTTAATGGGAATTGAAGTCATGTTAATAGGCTAAACCTTCCTATGGTGGGAGATATGTAGGATTTGAATTCATAGCTTATGATATTTGGTTTTCTTATGCTTGAATTGATAGAACTGTTGTGTTGTGACTTGTGTTACTTGAGATTGCCCTTATATATCATGCTTAATGCGTTTACAAGCTTTGCAACCTTGTGGATTGATCTAATATTTAGATTCATGGTTGGAAAAGTGGGAATTGAATAAGATCCATATATAAGACACAAGTATTCTAACTCATGTTCTGTTAGATGTTAATATGGATAGGACTATACCTATTAACCCTGTGTAATCATGATTAGTTTATATGGTTATCAACCTTGTTTTACTTGTATGCATGGGAACATAGCACATAACTAAAACTTGGTTAGGTTTGTATGCGTTGGAAGACATATATGAATATGAATGAACCTAGATTAGTAATCTCTGTATAATTAACTTAAATGGAACCAAATGACATAGCTATAATTCAATGACTTCATATTCCCACATATTTAATCATCTCAAGGAAATCTCGGCAATATCCACCCTACCTTGGTCATTTACTGTTTTCATAGTTTAGTTTAATTCAGTTCTTTGATACAACTTCTCCTTCATTTTACCAATTCACTTAGACAATTGAGATTTAAGGTGCTTATCCGTTTAACACAATCCTCGTGGGAACGATACTCTACTTATTCTTTATTACTTGATCGAAACGTATACTTGCGTTAAAACGAGTATTTTAATACACATATACGCAGTTCGTCAGGTTTTTTGTGCCGTTGCCGGGGATTGCTTTAAACTTAGTACCTGACAATTTCAGTTGTCTTCTGTGAATGTGTATATATTATACATAGATTTTTTCTTTCTTTGCTTTTGATAAAATTTTATTTCAAGGATCTTTGTATTGCAATTTTCAATGGCTCCAAATGCTTACCATTGGCCTAATGCAAAATTTTCAACACAAAGTACAATAGTTTTCATGAGTATGACAATACATGGGCACCTCCAGCTCCATTTGCAGATTTTGACAATCAAATATAGGATATGATCAATTTTTATTCAACTTAATGTGATTTGTGCGGAGCCTAGGGACATTTGTCAATTCAATGTGTATATTACTCAGCATCTGTGGGATATCTTGATCATTCTAATGATGCACAGGACAACTATGGAGACCCGCAATTAGAAAATATGATGCCAATGGAATTTCAAGCATATCAAGAAGGGGAGCCATCACCACCTGAAAGCAATTCATCTTTGGAGGACATGTTCATGCAGTTCATGAAGAGCCAAATGCAGTTTATTGAGAACATGCAGAAATAGGTGGACCATTTGGCTACTGCACTCCAATGCCGGCATCAAGAAGCGTCTTTCGGTCATATAGAAGAAATTTCAGCAGAAGATGAGTTGGAACAGGGCTTCGAAGTCACTTCGAGTACTAATGGAGATATATCAATAGATGTGATAGAATAACCTGTACCTCAGCATGTTCTTAAACAAGTGGCCGAGCCAATGGAAAGCCAGGAAGTAGAAGAGAAAATCGATGAAGAAATAGATGTTGATATAGTGGAGAATGTTGAAAATTATCATATCAACATGCCTCTAATTTGTCTTCCTAAAATTCAGGTGCAACATGACTTAAGTGATCAATGCATAGAATTGGAAAGCAGCATCTTGAAGCCATCATTAATTCAAGACCCTGAACAACTCTTCTGTAGCCTCTGTGAAATTCAAGAAAAGAGTCTAACTAATCCATTTGAAGAGGCTAAGAAGAGAGCTGAACTTCCAGTGCACAATCCAAATGGAAGGAAATTCGATAGAGCGGGAATTGGCTAATCATAGTGGAACGTCGGGCTGAAGACGATAAATTTAGCGCTGAATGGGAGGTAACCCATTACGCTTTTTGATTTTTGTTTCAAGAATAAAGTAGTCATCTCCCAAGGCAAGGAAGGATAGGATCATCATGCTCAAATATGGACTTTCAATCCACTTTCAAGTTGTTAAATGATGGAATCCAGGAGTTTTGTGGCGCCCGAAACTGAGACGTCACTTCCTTACCTCAAGACCTTATTGATTGGTAAATGTGAATCAGGATTGTTGTCCTAATCACGCGGTGGGTTTTTAATTGGATCTCGTCCAAATTTTTTTTTCATCATCGTTCATATATTTACATTTCACATCATTCATCAAACAAGTGGCGATACACCTGTAATAAAATTTCAAATTCTATTTCATAGCATCTCATCCTGCTTTTCTACAATGAAAGTTTTCTCGACTAAATCATCACATTTTACATCCATACATCCATACATTCAATAATTGAATCATATAGAACTTAAAATTGTAATAAGCTCACATACACATTTACATACCTTAGCATATTCATGCTTTCGCATTCCTTATAGCCTACGTGGCCATCATCTCATGGCTTACTTCATTGCTTAGATTTGCATCTCCTTGAGTTTCCCAGTACCTGTCTAAGGTTTGGGAAAACAAAACGTGAGTGACAACTCAGTAAGCAAGCATTTTATTATTAGGGCAAGACTTCCTTGAAAACCTTTTTCATAAACACCTTGAACACCTTTTTACTTGAGGACATCCATATGTTCGAAAACATTGTCATAAAATCCCTTGTTCATAAGGACAGTTCCATGTCCTTGAACATTCTCATAAAACATCATTCTTAAAATCATTCACAAGCCATGTCTGGGCTTGTTAAGGCAAAACATATGCGTTTTACCCTCTTTAATTAATTTTCTTTGGTTTCGTATGAACATTTCAAATGTTCCAAAACGTATACATAAAACCATCTTTCAATAGTGGACGTTCTACGTCCAAAACATTTTTCTTCTTAAATCCTTAGCCAGAAGGACATTCTCATGTCCTAAAACATCATTCACATAAGCCTTTTTGGTAAAGGACATTTTTATGTCCAAAAATATTTTTTCATCATAAAATTCCTTTAGCTAAGAGACATTTGATGTCTCGAAATATTTTTCACATAGCTTCCTTTGGCAATGGACATTCATATGTCCTAAAACACTTTTCATTAAAACACTTTGGCATTGGACATTCTCATGTCTATAAACACTTTTCATTTAGACTCTTTAATAATGGACATTCTCATGTCCAAAAACAAGTTTGACATAAATCCTTTTCATAATCCTTGTCTTGGGGCTTGTTTATAACAAACAAGGAATATAAGATACATAAACCATTTCCATAAATGCATTTTCATAAAATCATTTCCTTTTATTCCTGTTATTTACACTTTTGTGTAAAACACCCTTTCTTTTAGAG